>VZUI01055989.1:0-80777 GCA_013401135.1 Cettia cetti | reverse complement strand
CCATCCATCCATCCATCCATCCATCCATCCATCCATCCATCCATCCATCCATCCATCCATCCATCCATCCATCCATCGTGAGAGGAAGGAGTGTGTGTCTCTGGGGGTGGAGGCTGGGGGGAGCCAGCATCACTGGGGAGGGACCCCAGGGCACAGCTCAGCATCCAGGCATCCCTCTAATGCCAGTGTCTGGGAGAGCCTCCCCAGGGACCCCAAATCAGGGGCATGCTGTCAGAGCCCTATGGGGCATTGGGCAGGGTGTAGGGCTCTTTCCCAGCCCTCAGCCCAGCAGCACCCTTGGCCCCACAGTGGCCAGCTCTGCGAGATGCCACCCCACACTGCTGGCCAGCCTGGGCTCTGTGAGCGAGCTGAATGCCAGAACGGGGCCCCATGTGTGGAGCGGGGTGCCCGTGCCCTGTGCCAGTGCCTGCCTGGCTTCGGCGGCCCCAAATGTGAGAAGCTGCTGAGCGTCAACTTTGTGGACCGTGACACGTACCTGCAATTCACTGACCTGCAAGACTGGCCCCGGGCCAATATCACCCTTCAGGTGAGGGCTGGGGGGGCGTGGGGGCACTGAGGGATGGCATTGGGGGTCTGCCCCGGGGATGTGGGCTCCCACCTCTCTCTCTGGCAGGTCTCCACGGCTGAAGGCAACGGCATCCTGCTCTACAATGGTGACAGCGACCATATGGCTGTGGAGCTGTATCAGGGCCATGTGAGGGTCAGCTATGACCCTGGCACCCACCCCAGCTCAGCCATTTACAGGTACCTGGCACCCCTTCTCCACTCACTGGGGACCTCCACCCCCATTGCTTCTTCCTGGGGGCATCCCCAGTGACCCGGCCATCCCTGCCAGTGCTGAAACCATCAACGACGGGCAGTTCCACACCGTGGAGCTGGTGACCTTCGACCAGATGGTGAACCTGTCCATTGATGGTGGCAGCCCCATGACCATGGACAACTCGGGCAAGCACTACACGCTGAACAGTGAGGCTCCCCTCTACGTGGGAGGTAGGACAGGGACTGGGTGATGGAGGGCATGGGGGGCATCTGGGTGCGCTGATGGTCCTGCTCTCCCCAGGAATGCCTGTGGATGTCAACTCAGCTGCCTTCCGCCTCTGGCAGCTTCTCAATGGCACCAGCTTCCACGGATGCATCCGCAACCTCTACATCAACAACGAGCTGCAGGACTTCACCAAGACGCGGATGACGCCAGGGGTGGTGCCGGGCTGCGAGCCCTGCCGCAAGCTCTACTGCCTGCACGGCATCTGCCAGCCCTCAGGCGCCCAGGGCCCCGTCTGCCACTGTGAGCCTGGCTGGGACGGGCCCCACTGCGACCAGCCCCGCGGGGGTCCCTGCCAGGGGCACAAGTGAGTGCCCTTACCCCCCTGTCTGCCCTTCCTGCCCCTCCCACTGGTGCCCACCCTGCCCTATGGCTGGTTCCTGGTGCTGTCGTGTCAGTCCCGTGCCATCACAGCGGTGCCGTGTCACGGCACTGCCCTGCCATGCTGCCAGCACTGAGTTGTGCCAGGCTGTTCTGTGCTGGTGCCGTGCCGGAGCCACACCTGTGCAGTGCCACGATGGCTGTATTGTACCAGGCGGTGCCACACCAGTCGCAGTGCAATACTGTGCTGCTGCTTGGCCACGCCGTGCTGGGTACTGGTGGGCTGTGCATGTTGGTGCCACACTGTGCCACGCCAGCAAGTCCTGACAGCACTGTGTGCCCACAGGTGTGTGCACGGGCTTTGCCTGCCCCTTGACGCCCTCTCCTACAGTTGCCAGTGCCACGAGGGCTACCAGGGCGCACTCTGCAACCAGCCTGCAGAACCACCTGACCCCTGCCGCCACCAGCCCTGTGTCCATGGCCACTGCCACCTCACCGCGGGTGGCCAGCCCACCTGTGAGTGCCATGATGGCTACACCGGAGCCCTCTGTGACCAAGGTGGGTGCTGAGGAGGTGGGTGTCCGGGGCGGGCAGCCCCACGCCAGGACACCAGGCTGACCATTGCTGTTTGCTGTCCCTCAGAGCCGGAGTGCCGCGGGGAGCCAGTGCGGGACTACCACCAGGTGCAGCGGGGCTATGCCATCTGCCAGACGACGCGGCCGGTGGCCTGGGTGGAGTGCCGGGGGACCTGTGGTGGCCCCGATGCCAGCTGCTGCACTGGACTGCGGCTCCGGCGCAGGAAATATGCCTTTGAGTGCAGCAATGGTGCAACCTTTGTGGAGGAGGTGGAGAAGCCCAGCAAGTGTGGCTGCAGCCAGTGCCTGTGAGCAGCCACCGGCCCTGCAGAGCTGGGGGCTGGCGGGGAGACCCCCCCCGAGCCAAGGACCTCACTTTACGCTGCAGTGCTCCGAACTGCAGCTGCATCTGAGGAGCCCAGCAGAGGATAGAGCTGGTGCACCTAAAAGGTTGGGAAGGAAACAGGAAAAAAAAAAAAAAAAAAAAAAAAAAAAGAAAGAAAGAAAAAGGAAAGAAAAAAAAAAGAAAAAAAACCACAAACAAAGCAAATGTGTAGATAGAGATTTTTTTTAAGAACTGCAGCTACACAGATGTGTGGATATGGAGTGGGCACCCTGCCCAGCTGCCCCGTCCTCTCCCTGTGGCACTCTGCCTCCCTGCCAGTGAAGCCCCACAGCCATGGAGGGCAGTGCGTGCATCCCGGGTGAGTCCCCTCCCTGGCAGCCCTGTCCCTTGCATCAGCCCAGCAATCTGAGGGCTTTTCCAACACCTGGGACAGGAGGAGGGAGGCCTGACTTGGCAGAGCCTTGTGATCTATCGCAAGCCATGGCTTACAGTAGGCTGTGGGGTGTAGCCAGTGTCCTGCAGTCCTGGTGAGCCCAGACCTGGTTTCCCATCCTCTTCTCCAGCAGCCCTGGTCTCTCTCCTTGCAGGGGGCTGGAGCCCGAAGTACCCCAGATAACATCCCCAGCTCCGTGGCCCCAGCCTGACCCTCTGGTGACACCCCCAGTCTGTGCATGCTGGCTGGGCTCTGCAGTGCATGGGCATGCATGGGTCCAGCCACTGTGGTCACATCAGGGCCACACTGGTGGAGCAGGACCATGGCAGTTCCAGGCACACTGAATGGGAGACGGGCACCAGTGTACAGATGTTCCTGAGGGTTCCAGTGCCAACCTGCCCTGTGCCATGGGGTCAGCACTGTGCCATTCATATGGAAAGGGGCCCTGATACCCCTCAGCCAGGTGGCTCTGCTCAGAGGTGGGAGCTGTGTGAGGGCAGCACAGAAATCCCTTTTTTCCAGGCTCTGTTCTAGGGGAGCAGGCCTGCTGCTGGGTGAAGGTACCCTGTGTCCCACTGACTCAGCCAGCAGGAGCAAGAGGCTGCTGGGACAGCTGGGACACAGGTTTGCCATGCCCATCACCAGGGCCTTAGTCTTGTGCACGCCAAGTTGAAGAGGCTGAAGATGTCCAAACGTACGAGCCTGGAGCAAACACCACTGCCAGGGCAGGACCCACCGGCTCTTGGACTCAAGTGCCCATACCCAGCATCTCTCCAAAGCCCACAGTGCCAGGGCCTGTGCTGGGCTGGTGTAAGAGCAGGGGCACACAGGGAGCTCCTGCCAGGGTACTGCATGCACCCAACATCCACAGCAGCATCACCTCTATGACTGTGTGGGCCAAGGATGGTGGGGGCCCAGCCTGGGACGCTGCACATGGCTGGACAATGAAACATCACATCACCCTGGTGGACAGACTCATCCCAGAGCTGCAGTCCTGGGTCTCTCCATCACACCGCTTCAGCACTTTGGCTTCAGGTCTGCACTGCCAGCTGTGGCCAGGCTGCAGGCACCTCCAGTGGATACACCCAGCTCTGCAGGTGCTGTCACCATCCCTGCTCACCACTGGCATCCAGGGCATCTCCTCCACCACAGGGATGTGTTTCTGCCACAAATGCCCTCTCCATGGGAGCTCCTCTGCGACACAGAGGAGCTGGGATGCGTCTCATTTTGCCTGTGGCCCACCTGGGGCTTGGTTGTGTTGTGTTTCTGTTCTTGCTGTATGCTAACCGCTAAAGTATCTCTTTATACAGAATACTTACAGATTCTAATATATATTTGTATTTCATTTTGTTATAGTATTTTTATATGTTTGGGGTCAACAAATGATGTTTTCTTTTTGTTTACAGATGCTACTGGGCAGGAAAATGACGGTGGCTTTGTTTGGCCCGTGGGGTTTGTGTGTGTCACTATTGAAGACGCTGGTTTGTACTAGGCTGGCGAGGGAGGCGCTGGGCATCCTTCCGCTGGCAGAGGCTGTATTGTTTTAGGAGATGTTTGGTATTGTCTATGTTGTCTTCCATGTGAACATGACATTTATTCATTCAGAGGCTTGTCCTCTTCTTTTCTGGTGGGGAGAAGGGAGGAGCTGGTGCTTGGGAGCTGCTGAGTGCGTGAGGAGGTGGCACAAGATGTAAAGAGTTGGTTGTGCCTTGAGGGATGATTTCCTAATCCTGGTGCAGCCCTGGCCAGCACTTTTGGCCAACGTGTTGTCCCCATGGTTCAGGGACAAGCAGCCAGGGTTATCCATGCAATGCCCTGCAAAAGGAGCCATCACTGCCAGGGTCTTGCATGTGGGAAGCTGAAGGGCCAGTGCCTGCTGTGGGGATGGAATGGCTCCAGGGGCAACTGGACACTTGCAGCTCTCTGGGGAAGGGTAGAGGGGGCCTAGGCAGCAGTCCCCAGGACCACCAAGAGATTGCACGGTTGGTGCCACAAACACGAGTCTGCCACAGCTCAGGCACTGGTGTGAGAGCACTGAAACCCCACACAGGCATTTATATCCCTTGTCCATAGGGAGGGGGTGACACTTGGAGGGTGCCAGCCTGCTGTGCCCTACCTCATGCACTCACTCACCTTCAGTTTTCCCCACTTATCACACCAAACAAACATTGATATCAAAGAAACGTTTAATAAGCTGCAATAAAATACAGACCTTTAGAAAGCTCATAGGGTGAATATTGACAGTGAGGAAGAAAAGAAAACAAGGTGGTGGGAATCCTTGAGGAGTTCAGATCTGAGTCAGGGACCTTTTACCTGGAACAAGAACACAACTTTTTCCATAGGCTAGGATGAAATAAAAGACAGGAGCACAGAGTTCACAAAATGTCAACATTTAGAGAATCGATACATATTCAAAGTTCAAATGACCCAGCTCTTATAGCTATACATATTGATTTAAAGCAACTTAATATAATTTTCTTTTCTTTTTTTTTAATATATACACTTTCAAAGGTTTGTCAGGTGAGGTATGTAAACATTATCTAATGGAAACTCCTCTCCACATTTCCAACCGTGAATTCACAGCAGACAGTTCATTTTCCCAACTTGTGGCGCAGTACTTCCCACTCCCTGCACCAACTGGGAATGCCGTCCCAAGCCACGACTCTCCCAGGTGCAGTCACCGGCTCCCACTTCCCACTGCTGGTCTGTACAGTTCACATTGCTTGGGCTCAAACATACAGTACCGGAAAGGAGGAATTTCAGCTCAGTGTCTAAAATCCATATAGAAACAAACAGAGAAACAAAACTCTCCCAGGGAAGCAGACACAGATGAAGGAAAAACATTTGCCATCAGGGTGGAGATAATATTTAAATGTTTTACATCTTAAGAAAAAAATTACTGTGTTGTTTCCTTTTTTCCTTTTTTTTTTTTTTCTTTTTCTGTTTTTTACACACCTGTTCCAAGGGTGAAGGAAGCATGGGACTAGTGAAGGGTCCTGCAGGGCTGGGACCCAGCAGCACCCCTCATTCCATCCTCCAAAGTCAGAGACCCATCATCATAAAAGCAGATCCTGCTGACACTGCCCCACACAGACAGCTGGACTGGAAGGTCAGAGACAGCCTTCCAGGCAAAAAGGGGTTAATAAAGAAAAAAAAATCTAAACCCACTTAAGCAAAAATTACCAAAAATTACCTCAAACCTCCTAGAAGGAGAATTAAAATTGCAGAATGATAAGTAAATGAGCAAATTACTTTCTGGAGCTGGCCCCAGGACTAGCAGCAACAGTGGTGTGCTCCCTTGGGTCACCCATACCCACAAAGGCAATAATTCACTAGTGGGAGCTTGCTACCAGCAGGTACCTACCCTACCCCGGTGGTTTTGGGGGGCGCTCCTTGGGGGTGACAGCATCCCCCACTTTCTGCATCCCTGGGGACACTTCCTGGAGTACCTCCAGGTCAAGAGACCTCCCCAAATGCCATGCTGGACTGAGCCTCTGCCGGGAGCAGGGTTATTCCCACCTGGCCCTGAGCCCCGAGAGCCGCTGCCATCAAAGCAGACATTATTACTACAAATCTTATTGCTTGCAGTGCCCCCTGTCCTGGGGAACAGCCATCCTGGCTGGCCATGGGGGCTCATGGCCTCCCTGGGGACCGTGGCCATCAACCCGGTCTGACATCATCAAAACGAGATGAAGAGAGTTAATGCTTCAGCTTTGACGTGACACAAAACCAAACTGAACACCACCCCCACCCCCCTGCCCCCCCGGCCCGTCCCATCCCATCCCCCGCGCAATCGCCAGCCCTTTGGTTGTGGCACGCTGGGCAGTAGAGCCCCACCAACCAACACACCAGTCAGAATGAGAACCTGTGGAAAGCCCATGAAATAAATACTTTAAAAACCTATTTACAATATTAGATCTGTGAGCATGAAGTGAGAGAAAAATGCTTTTTCCTGCCCCCAAAAAGCTTAAAAAGTAGGTTAGCATCCTGCTGCCTAGCACAACACTATCTTACATGGCACCTACACATAATATATATTCACATTTCATTTTAAAATTAGGTACTCTTACAAACAGACTTAGAAAACATTGGCTAGCAATACAGCCCGTGGGACTGCCTGGCCTCCAGACCCATGTCACAAATGCTGGCCAGCTGCATCCCAGCTCCTTCGGCTGCCCCAAAGCTGCCAATGTGCCCTGAATCAAAACCACCAGCTGCCCTCTGCTGCCCTTTGGGGAGAAGGTGGAAGTGCTCGTGAGAGAGAGGGCTTGTCTGCGGGGAGGGGAGCAGGGAGGACGGGGACTGTGATTTCTGCTAAGCCTACGGGTGAGCTTAATACAAACAAGAACTCCTGAGAACATCTTAGAACAGATGGATTCATTTCACAACCACCAAGCTAAAGGATGGGCCAAATGGATGCTACGACACACGGGGGGAACACACGGGACATGGGGACACCATAGCCTTGTGGTTTGCTCAAAAAACCTACTGCTACATGAAAAGCTCCAGTGGCATTCCCTGTCAAGGAGAGCCTATCCCCATCTTGCTCCTGGGCTGAACAGGCATACAGCCCAAGGATGCAGACCCAAGAACACCCTGGCTGGGGCTCAGCCCTCTTCCCCAGCATGACTGCTGATGGTGGAAAGGTGAGAGCCCAACCTGAATGGCCGCTGATATCTCCATGCTGCCTCAGGCACTAGTACCCATGGAAGGCTGGGAATCACAACTTTCTCAGTCATCTTCAACTGGGAATGCAAGTTGTCAGGCTGAAAGTTTATCAGCTGGAGAGAAATAGTGTCCATCAGCAAGTCTTAAAAACAGGGCACCAGTATACCTGATTGCATGCCTATTTCCTGGGGAGTTACTAGGAGCTGGCAGAGCTTTTGGAAACATCAGCATTTCCAGAGGTGCCACAAGAGCAGCTGGGGCATGGGCTGGGCTGCAGCTTTGCCCATCTGCACACCAGCAAAAAGTGGTGTGGGCAGCCAGCCAGCCTGCTCAGTCCAGCCTTACATGGCATCCCCAGCACTGAAGGGACAGGTGCAGAGAGCAGCAAGAACAATTTCATCCTGCTCTCACAGCTCAGGGACCTTGATCAGCAATGCAGCAGAAAGTTTGTCAGAACCATCAGCGCCAATTGGTCGGCTCTTCAGAGAAGGTTTGCTGCAAATCTGTGTCCCTGACATGCTGGCAGGTGACCACAGAAACCTCGCTGCATAGAGCAAACACCGGCAAACAGGACCTTGCCAGGGATGAGTAAGTGATGAATATAAATACGTGCACACCTTGGGTACATATCACACACCCTGTCAGCATGGAAACCCATTCCAGGGCTGGCCTTGCTAAACAAGATCCTAACAGCTACAGATAGGAGGAAGCATCCCGGGCTCAAACTGCTCTTGCTACAGCACCAACAGAAGTTTTGACTCTCAGCTTGGCAAATGCAGCTCCTCCCAGTGGTTAATTAAAATGGACGGATCGTGAACATGTGAAGTGTGAAGAAGACCCAGAGCTGCTGATGACGACAAGAGAGAGAATAAGGTAACCAAGCAAATGAGAGAGCAGCACTGGCAGCAGAGGGATAGTGAGGACATCTGCAGAGGTGCAGAGCTAAGAGGATGATGATCCTAATTCATGGGCCAGGATGCATGATGGAGACCAGTTTCAATAGGATGAGAAAGTAGCAAGAAAAGCCAAAGTAACAGAAAGAGATCTGCTTTGTGGGTTGTAGCACTTGAAATCTACTTCTACTTGTTGAAGAAGTGGAGCAGGGAGCTGTGGGGTAGCCCAGGGGAAGAAGAGCGCAATGAGGCTGTGGATCTGAGGATGGCACTGTGGTAGTGCCAGTGGGCAACTGCACCTGTAGCACATGGAAACACTCCATGTCCATGTGTAATAAGGTACTAAGTCATATTGCTTATTTTCTTCCATTCATTAAGCTCATCTGCAGCATCCCTTGCATGATGTAAGAGCCGCATTTATTGGTAACAGACTGCTCTAAAGCAGGGCCTGTGCCTCAGCAGCACACATCACCACTGCCTGTCAGGGACACTGTTGGGAAGCTCAGTGTTCTGATCCCACCACTGCCTAAGCCAAACAGTGCACACTGAACTCCACTCCAGCACCAGTGACACCTGCTGTCCTCCAACCTTGCCATGCTGATGCCAATCGGTGCTGGTGATCCCCCAGGGTGCAGGAAGGCATCCAGGACTGGAGCAGCAGCACCCCATCTAGAAAGACTCTTTCCACTTGCTTTGTATAGAGTTTTATCCTAATGGGATTCCTGCTCCCAGAAGCACAGAAGACAGGGACCAGGCAGCCTGCATTTACCATTTGCCAGCAGCTAAAAAATGAGAGAAGAAAGAGAGAGGGAAAGCCTCAAGGAGCACGCAGTGCATGGTGACCAGTGCAGCTGCTTCAGGAGTGATGGTGAAGGACGGGGAGAGGGGATTTGCTGCAGGGGAATGGCATGAGGAGCGAAGGTAAGAAGTGTGCTCACATGCACACTGGGCCCAGAGGAAGGAGAGGAGATCTGGCCCATGTGGCTGGGACCCAGAGGCAAGAGAAGGACCATAAGTAGGGATGGAGAAGCAAGAGGGAAAGACACCCTGCAAAAGATCAGTCACCCTGTACAGATCAGTCACTTAACTGCTATCAGTGCCCTCCTGCCTTACATCTCTCTTGAAATGCTTTTAAATATTTTCTGATGGAATGTTTGACATATTTAATGCATGCAGTAAAAATTAAAGTAATAGATAACTTCATATTAATCTGTACAGGGATTGACAGGCTAGATTTAATCCTTTGCTAGCTGTTCAGAGAGTTAACTAACTCTAGCACAATTCAAAGGAAAGGCAGAGGATGTTTTTAAAATCAGCCATTTCACAGTAAGAGAAAAATGTGCCGCAGCATTGTGCGTGTGTAAATGCTTGGGAAAGGGAGTACCTGCAAGAGAGCCAGAGGTGCTCTGCGAAGGGTGTGCAAATCAAACACCTGGTTTCATCCTCTGTACTAAAGGGGTACAATGAAAGATTCTAACACAATTATCTGCCTTTCACCTCCAGTGCCCAGGCTTTTGAGGTCTGGGGTTCAATGCCAATCATGAAAAGCAATTCCCTTTGCAGCCAATCCCTTTCCAGCCTCTGCTCCCAGGACCAGCATCTCTTGAATTCATGGGCTGCATTAGAGCCTTGCTCTCATCAGGGACAAGCAGCTGAGCAAGGACCAGCAAGGCAGCTGTTAAAGGTGTCTGGCAGCCTCAGGGCCCACTCAGTGCCCTGACAGGCACTGCTGTTTTATGTGTGGAAAGAGACTGGCATTGGGATTCCTGCAAATGGACTCTGCTCTGCAGCAATGTGAAAGTGAAGCTGTGGGGATTCAATGGCTGAGCGGGGGCCTTTCCCTAGCACAGACCATAGCTCTCCCCAGCTGCTGGTCATCTCTGCCCAGCAGAACCAGCACATACAGTCTAAGCACTTCTTACAGGTTTTTCTAAGAGAAGACAGGCACTATGACCCTGTTCTGTGACACAAGCAAGGACAAACCTCCCACACCTTGCTAGTAAAATGGTGAAATGCAAATTGTGGTAAAAAAATTAACAAACGCCAGTCCCTTATCCCAACCTTATTTCAACTGCAAATCCTGGCTTAGGAGAGCACTAGGCAAGACACGCACAAAAGCACAAGGTGAGGGCTAGAGTTCCCTTCCTGCAGAGCACCAACATTAGGAACTCAAGCCCTTAAAAAGGGAGAGACTCAACCTTCAGTGAAGCACTGCATAAAAGCTTTGCCATCAGAGACCACAGAAATCACCACAAGGACAGGGAAATAGGAAAAGGAAGTCTGTCCAAAAGCAGAGCATGGCAAGACTGATTCATCCCTGAAGCCAGCAAGAAAAAAGACAGATACAGCCTAGCACACCCAGGTGACAGCAGTGGATGTGGCAGCCTGGTGTGCCCATGGCATCTCCTCAGCCTGAGGGGGCTCTCCCAACCCACAGGCTGTGCAGTGAGGAGCAGGCAGCCATCAGCAGTACACACACCAGTAGCTACTTCACATTCTCATGCAGGTAACAGTCTGGGACACCAGCAGCTGCTACCAGCAAACCCACAAAGGACAGACTCGCCTTTCTCTCCCTTAGTGATGCGAAATGGTTTTGGTTTTGCTTTAAATGCCACTAATAAGACAGACAGGAGGAGGACTCTGAAAGAAAGGGAAATGTTTGTGTGCACCCAAAGGCTGACAAAAGCTACTTCATGTGCACAAAGGTGGTTTTCTTTCTGCTACAGTACAAGTGCTTGTGCCTCAAGTATAAAACGCAAGCCTCCAAATCACACAGACGAGCTTCTTATTTTTATTTTTAAAGTGATAAATAAGGCACTGTACTTTTAACAAAAACTGCCTGGTTCCAAGTTTAAAAGAACCCAAGGAACGTTCAAACTGCAGAAACTTCCTTCTGAACAGCAGAGCCAGACAGACCAACCTCTTCTCTGTCCAAGACACATCTGCTGATGCCTAAAATCATGGGCGTTATCCTTTAACTGCGGATTTTTAAAGGCTTGCTACAGCTTATAAAAGCAGCTTTAGTTAATGCATGGTAAAGGGTTACTACTATACATCAGTTTTGTACATGGCTACCGGTTCTTTGCTATTTCGGGTCCAGTCGTGAGCGTTTGCTGTGCGAACAGTCCACTTTTGCTCTCAGCTTCCTCTTGCCCTGAGACACGCTGTTCTCCTGCATCTTCTTCATGGACCTTGTCAGGGTCTTCCCACTGCTGTGCTTCTTGTTGGCCATCTTCTGTGACCGTGTGGAGGACTCCCCCAGGGGCTTCTGCTTTGGGGACTTGGACAGCTCCTCGTGACTGGGAGGCAGCACGGCCCGTCTGCTCGTGTTCTCCTTGCCCTTCCGCGTGGGCAGCCGCATCTTCTCCAGCTGCTTTTTTGGGACTCTCTTCTCTTTCAATGACATTTTTCTGGCCAGTTTATTGCTCCTCTCCATGGCAGTCTGCTTCCGGGTGGCGGGAGATTTCGCGCTGACCTCTGAATGCTTTATTTTACTAGCCTTCTTGGCAGGCAGCTTGTCCTTGGTGGAGGAGCTGGATCGCTCCTGGGTGCTCCCGCTCTCCTTCAGCATCTTCTTCTTCTTGCTGAGCTGGAGGTCGACTTTGGGCAAGGGATCCTCTTGGGACCTGCTCTTCCCCTTCCGCCCCTTCCCCGTTCCATCCACTGAGGGAGATTTAGAAGGAAAGGCAGCTGCTTTCATCTGCAATGCCAACTTCGGAGACATCAGGGGGTTGATGCACACACTCTTCTGGCTCTGCTTGCTCTCCAGGGACAGATGGTCCCCTGGGCCATCACCCTGCTTCTCTGCCTTCACTACACGCTGCTGAGCTCGCAGCTTGCCCCGAAGATTGGAGTACTTGCGCAGGATCCTGGTGCTGGCCTGTGTGGGCAAGCTGAGGGCAGGCGGGATGGCTTTGTCTTCACTCAGCTCCTTGGTGCTGGCATCAGTGGGAGACGTCTGGCTGGGAAGGGTGGCTTCTTCTGCCTCTGCTTTATCAGCAGTCTCACGAATTTTGGCCCAAAGCTTTTGATTCTTCAGGTTATTCCGAGCTGGGGTAGTGGCAGCGAACTTCTTGAGATGTTTTTTCAAACGTTCAGCTTGTAGTGAGCTGGGGTAGAGACTAGAGGAAGAATATTTCTGCATGGGGACTTTCATGGGGGGAATCTCCCCTGGGAGACGGGTGTTGAGTTTTTTCACAATCACTAGAGACCTGGTTTCAGTTGTCTCCAGAAACCACTGGCATATGTCAGACAGCTTAAAGGCCTTCATAAACAGCATCTGCACAGGAGAAAGCTTCTGCACTTCCAGAGAGCCTCTGCTTTTCCTTGTTCTTTTCTTGCTTTTCCAGATCTCTTTCAGTTTGTCAGCTTTGTTCTTTACCTTGGGAGTTGGCTGGACCTCCTTCTCCAGCTGAATCCAGCCCTTCTGGATTTTCATGTATTGAGTGTTGAACTCAGCAATGAGCTCCTGGTTCTCCTCTTCAGCACACCACTCCATGAACTTTGGTTTGCTGTCAGCCATGTCTGTATCCTCCAGTGTTGTGCAGTCATCATTCCCTGAACTGTGTTGATCCCTCAGTTTGGGGATTGCTTGCATAGACTCCTTTCCTGGTGTGTTCTTTTTTGCACTGTCTACAGGTGTGGGTGCATGTCGTAAGTTATAAAACTGCAGAGCAACCTTTTTGTGCTTTGCAGTTTTTGCTGGAAGATGCTTGCTTCCACCTCTGTTGCTGGGACACAGAGGCAAATTGGTCACCAGCTCGCAGTTCACTGGCTTGTCCAGATCCCTGGCACTGTCAGAGCTCTCCTTGTCCTTTGCGCTGGCATTGATTGGCTTCACATCCACTTGCTCAGCATCATTTGCAGGAACACTGTTCTCTGGAGAGAGGAGAATGTTGTTCTTCTCAGAATCAGCCTGGATGCTGATTTCCAGCATCTCACCCAGCTGACTTTGGCTGCTGTTAGCAGAGGAGTGATCTTTAGAGGAATTTTCTCCCTCTGCAGCAGTCTCTTTTGCTAAGATGCTTTTATAGGTTTGTCTGGTAGTGACACCATTCTCCCTGCCTGGCTGCTGCTGAGTGATGCTCTCTGGAGCCTGGCCAATGCCTGGCCCTTCACTGGTTTTGAGCAGTACATTGGGGAAGCAGTCATTTGGGAAGTGCATGGATGCTGCCTCATCCAGCTGCACTTCGCTCTTGAACCGCTTAGCGCCAGGGCTCTTGGAGAGTTTGATCTGAAGGCAAGGAAGCTGCACAGAGCTGGAAGAACCAGAGTCCTCAGCACTGCCCTCAGCAGGTGGCTGGGATTGTTGGCTTCGGAGACACCGGTCCGATGCCACTAGCGCTCTCCTGCCTTTCTTTCGCTTCTTGTCTAGACTGTCTTTGGAAGAGACAGAGTCTGAGCTGTTTGGGTCAGGTGGCATTTCCCCTTCAGTGGGCTCTTTTTCACCTGCTGTGCTGTTATTCTGCATTGTCTCCATTTCCAAGATTTTGGGGAGAGGTGTGCTGACGAGCACAGCATCCTCTTGCTCAAGAGGGCTGTCACTCACCATGACCAATGATTTGGTTTCTGGTTTTGCATCGATGCTTTTGTTCACATCCCCACACTGCAAAGTGGCAGGGGGCTCCAAGGGGCTCTCCCCATCCATGGTAGCAGGGGGCTCATCGGGAGCCTGCAAGCCTGGAGAGCATGGGGAGGGCTCTGCCAGACACTGCCCACAGAGCTCAGCATCCCCTGAGCCTGGAAGCTGGACAGGATCCCTGGCACCATCACAGGGCAGAGGTGTTTTGTCTGTAGTGGCAGAGGGCTGTGAGGAGGCCTTTGGCTCTGGGCTGGCAGGGAGGTCTGGAATAGTTAGTATGTCAGAGCCTGGACAACCTTCCTCCTCACTGTGTGCTTTTGAGACTGAAAAGGCAGCAATATCAGCAGCCTGCCTGCTGCTGCTGCCATCCCCAGAGGAGCCCAGGCTACTGCCAGCCTCCCAGGTGACAGTGCCTCCTACTGTCATCCCCCCTCCTTCAGCAGGAGGGGAGCCAGGTGGCGGTGAGCTGGCCAAGCTGTCCTCTTTCTGGGGGCTGGGTGGAGCAGAGAGGGAGAAGAACGGCATAGCCACGGCAGCTTCCCTTGATCGCAATGCTCGGGTATCCCGGAGCTGCATGGAGCCCAGCTCAACTCTCTCCTTCGTTTCTTGGCTGGGTGGTGCCACTTTAGCCAAGAGCCTCAGGGAAACCCTCTTCTCACCCTCCCGTCCTGCCCCTGCAGACCCGTCCACCGAGAGCACCAGGGGTGGCTTCGCACTTACGACGGTCTCCGCTCGCAGTGCCGGGCTGCTGGCCCTCTCCTCCCCCCGGGAGCCCTTCACCAGCGTGCGGACAGTCGGGAGCTCGCAGCACTCCCCGTTGAAGTAATACCCACGGGTGCTCTTCCTCGCCGTCCTGCGGGACGACACCAGCCGCTGGCTCTCGAAATGGCACTCGGTGATGGGCTGGCTGATGTACACCACGTCGCACTGGTTGTCATAGTCATTGATCCTCAGCCCCGACGCCTTCTTGCTCTTCCGAGAGGACCTGAGCGAGGCTGCCTTGGCGCGGGGGTGCCCACCGGGGGTCCGGTGTGCGGCTGGCACGGTGCCAGTGGGCAGCCAGCCCTCTTTGGACTTGTCCAGCGTGCCCTTGTCGGCTGGGTGCATCTGGCAGCCTGCCTTGCCCTTGGCCACAGCGTGCAGGTGGTTTTCTTGCTTTGGTCTCACATCTTGTTCTTTTGTGTCTAAGTCCTGGTGCAAAGATGCTTTCGAGCCACATTGCAAAGTGTTCTCTTTGTCAGCTCTGCGAGGTGGGGTCACTGCAAAGCCGGGATCCCAGGACTCCTCTGGGAGAGCCCTGAAAGAGCTCTTTTGGGATCCCAGACAGCTGTCTAAGCTGTCCTCGCTGCTATTCACGTTTGCCACTTTGACTGAGATATAACCTTCCATGAGAGTCTTACCTGCTAACTGCTCTTTATTATCCTCACACTTCCTGATACCGGCTTCTTGTTCATGTCCAGCAGCTTGCTGCCCCTCCAGGCTCTTTGCAGTATGATGGAAATTCAAAGAGGAAGAGTTCAACGTGCTGAGGTATCCTTGGGTGGGGCTATCCTTTGGACTAGCAGAGCGAAGCCTGGTGATGGGGAACTCACAGAAGTCCCTTCTCAGAGCAGGACTGGAGTTCTCTGCTCTGTCCAGAGACTTCAGTTCCACTGGCTGCTTCGGGGCTTGTCCCGTAACATGCAGGGGGCCATCGGCCCCTGACTGTCCTGGGTCCAATGTAGAAGGGAGCTTTGATTCAGTACAAGTAGCACCCTTATCCTGATTTTCAGTGCTTCGCTGGCTACAACCAGAGCCACAAGTAGAGGCCTCCATGCTCTCAGATTCGGATAACTGCTGGCCGTCAGAGTCTGGTTGTACTTCAGTGTATATGTCGTTTAGCACACGAATGAACTGCTTCTGGTGATGTGTACACAGTCTGACCATAAATTTTTCCAGTGGAGACTTCGGCTGATTGTTAGAGTCTATTGCTATTGTCTCTGCTGCATCCTCACTAGAGAGACAAAGAGAGAAGCAGTCAGTAACATGTCCTAGGGAACATTAGTTTATGCTGCAAAACCAGAATAACCCTTCTCCTCCCAGTAAGGCACATCACTTGCCTGACCTCCAGGTGAGATCAAGCATCCTGTTTTCCTGGGCTGTCCCTTCAGTCCCAGCATGCACACTTACATGTGCACACTGCTGGAAGGACACAGACTGCACTTTTGTTTGTCTGTCACTGCCAGAGCACTCATAATTACGCTTCTGCCTAGGACATCCCAGTGTGTAGGCACCTTCAAATGTTCACATGTTCAAAGCAAACCTAAAAAGAATCAGATTTAGTATCCGCATGGCACCTGGTGTAGAAGGCCCAGCATTTCTAGGATGTCTGCACACCTCTGCTTCCTCACTCTGCACTGCTAGGCTGATTGGGAGCAGAGCAGCATCCCAGCTGGGCATCCAGATGCCAGGAATCTTCAGCTATTCAATGTCTTAAAATTCTGCCTACACCTCAGTGGCAGATGTTTCTGGGGCCAAACTGAGCAGATCTGAGCCTCTTCTGTAGTCAGCACAGAAATTCTGGTGAGCTCTGAGCCTGCAGGACATGCAGGCAGCAAGGCATCCTGTGCAGTGTTGTGCCATTTGCACTGACCTTTGATTAGCTGCCATTTAATAAAGTGCTCCTGCAGCTGATGGGCTGCCAGCACACACGGTGGTTGTGCAGAAAGGTGGGCTTCTACAGCACAGGGTCATTGCCACTAGCTAGCGCTCAAACCCAGGCCATTATCAGTTACCTGTTCGGCAGAGGCAATTAATTAGGACTTACTGGTGGAGAGGTTAAGGGATAATTACCTAGTGTTTGCATGAACGCATCATGAGTGCCATGCCAGGTGCTGTTATCGAAACCGTATCTGTTCCCAACGGCAGCACAGGCGATTCCCACCCAGTCCTGACCACACCAAGAGGGACTGACACAGGATCTTTACCAGTAACGTGGTGTTGCTTTGCAGCAACACTTGCACTTTGCACCTCCTGGCCTTGTACTGGAGGAGTAAAAGTCCTTTCTCCCCCTACAGCCTTTCTCTGCCTGCCCCCCCACCAGCATCAGACACCAACCTCGCTCACTCAGCTGGGTCAAGGGGGGCAACACTTATCAAAGGGTTCAGGGCCAGGGAGGAGAAAAGGAGCTTCATCTGGAGTGGGTTTTCCAGCTCCATGCTGCCAGGCACAGGGCTCAACAGGTGGACGAGGAGGAAGAGCTCCAGTTTGGAGGAACCATAAGCAGAGAAATGGAGAAGAGAAAGCCAGTGGCCAGAGCCAGCTGTTAGCAGTGGCATCAGACACTCCAGAGGCAGCCCTGGGCGGCCCTCACCTTCTCCTTACTTATTGCTTGCTGGCTGCTTTCTTTGAACTGACACACACCAGGGAGGTACCTCCTGATTCCCTGGGCTGGTGGGCACACCTGGGGCCACATCAGACTCAGAGCTGACCAGGTCTCCTCTTTGCCCAGAAATGCCAGGCTGTAGCCAAGCCTGCCCTAACCAGCTGCCACCCAGCCCTTTGCTTCCCAGTTTGCCCAGGCGTAACGTGTTTTACACGTTTGCCTCTCAAGCCCAGCCTCTCAGTTTCCTTAAAGGCTTCTTAGGCAGGGTTTTTCTAAAACCACCTGGAAAGGCTGAGCAAGCTCAGCTTGCTGAATGTGCCCCAGAACGTATTCCCGGGGTTAGCAATAAACAACGTACCTGGAGACTGCTTTACTACACCCAGGTGAGAAAAATGCCCTCCAGCAACCGTCTGAACTGGTCCTACCTGGCGCTGCGATGGCTTTCAATTTGGAACGTCAGGGATTAGTTTAAATAAAAATACTCAGGTACACCCTGGCCCCTCTCCAGAGCCCTGCATGGGAAGGGTTATGTCAGCCAGATCTCTTACACGGCCCAGCTCCTCCCCTCGCTCTGCTGAATAACAAAAGGGGATAAAAAAAACCTTTCAACCCCCTGGGCTTGGAGCAGGGGGCTTTTTGAAGAGGCAGAGCTCAGCGTAATCTTTTTTCCACCTTGCAAAGAGGGCGGTGACTCCTGTTACCTACTCACAAGCCCAGCTCAGAAGAGAAGCAGCCATCTTACCCCGGGAAGACTAAATTTATAACAACAGCAGAGGTAGGGCCCTGCCCTGGCCCCCTCACTGCCAGGCTCCCTGGGCAGCTGTGGGAAGGAGTTACGATGGCAAAACAACCATCTCACTCCTTGCTGGGGCACCTTTGGGTGCTACACTTCATGGCTGTGAAGGAAGAATCCATGGCATAGGCAAAGCGATTGCCTGGGTGGGTGGCAAGAAAGGAAAGGCTGGGTGATGCCTGGTGAGGAGGAGGTTGCAAACCTGTGTACAGAGCAGGTTCTCTCCTGGTCTGGGAGAAGGGACCAAAGTGGCTGGGCACTGTCCTTTCCTGCCTTGCAGCTGTGATGCCAAGCACAGCCAGCTGCAGGTCATGCCTGCTTTGCACAGGCGTGTGGGATGGAAAAGGCTCGTGTTCTGCTTGTATGGCAGAGAGGACCTTGGCTCCCTGATCCTTTAGGTTCCAGTGGCATTTCTGCCTTGCCTTTCACCTAGTTTCTTCCTCTGAAGTATGACCGAGGCCTTCATGCTCATTGTCACCTTATTTGCCCTACTGTACTCCAAGGAGACAATCAGAGATACACAGAGCTTGTCAAGCTATAAATTTTAAAAACAGATAAATATTTTTCCTGCTTGATAAAGGAAATAAATCCATTCAGTTTTGATGCCCTTTCTACTTAGAAGACCCATCTCACACCCAGTGACACAGTTCACCTAGCACATTGCGTTCAGGGTCCTCTGGTGTCACGCCACTTCAGCTCAAAGATAGGCTGCAACTTCTCACCTTGAGCTCATCTGCTCCTCCTCCAGTCCATCCCTGTTTGGGTACTGCAGGCAGCATTGCCTTTTTTTGGGGTCTAAGGATAAGCTTGGGGCAGCGCTTTCACTGCCACCTGCAGTCAGGCTCTGAGGGTGGCTAGGTCCCAACTCTGTCCTTCCTCTCCCTCTGTCCCCAAGGGTGCTGAGCTGCAGCCTCTCCATCCCCAGATCTCCCAGACACACAGAGTTCTGTGCTCCTTGTGGCCTGCTAATCTGTGTGCCTTGGTACCTATCCAGCATTTCCACTACTCCTGTCTGTTTCTGTCTATCACTAATAAATAAAACATGCCCACGGGCATTCTCTTGCCAGGCAGCCAATGGACGCAGGATTTACCACATGCTCCCTGCTTAAGGCAGTTTTGGAGAAGAGCTTGTTTCGGGCTCACATGTAAGAGTAGAGTTACATCCAGTGCCCCACATTTTCAAGCAGAGTTGCTTATGGACAGTACGAACTGTTGCAGAGTAACTTTTATTTTATATGGCTTATCAGAATAGAGGAGAAGTGAGCTGACTGCAGAGCTGAAGTGCCTTTCCAGGGAAAGGTGCCAGGTGCAAACAAGTTCCTCAGCCTGGCAAAAGTACAGTGGGATCTAAAGACTGACTGGTAAACACAGAGGATGGGAATTGGGAACATGGTTTAAAACACAAGGAAAATTTATTCTCAGGAGGCAGACAGTCCTGCCTCTGAAGAGGCAGGCAGGCAGAGTCCTGCCTTTTGGAAGACACAGGCCAGCCCTACAGAAGCTGCTGGGCTGGAAGGACCAGCGAGGGAGCCCAGGGCTACCCATCCCACCTAGAACCTTCTGCTTGGTGCCTGTACTCACCCCTTCCCACAGGGCTTGGCCCAGGGTTCTCCTAGGTTTGAGTGTGCATGATGAATGAGCCATCTCTCTCAAGGTCTGGAAAAGCCACAAGCCAAAAGGAGATTCACGACCAGTGAGAGACTATCTGGGGACCCTTTATGCCTCTAGCCAAGCTGTAAGTGCAGTCACAAACCTGTAAGGGCTCCCCAGAAGGATTCACTGCAATGGGAGAGACAGCCCACCTGTCACTGAGCTTTCTTGCAGAGCCTGAGACATGGCAGGTCTGCCCTTTCTGCCCGCCAGCCTTGAATGCTGCCTTCACAAGGCTGCAGCTGCCAGATCTCCTCTGTTCCTGTGCCCCAACATCCTCCTTCCAGCCCCACTGCACACGTTACCCTGGGCCAGCAGAAGACAACCCCGATGTCCCAAGTGAATTTTATCACCAGAGCCCCTCACTACCTTCCAGCCCTTCTCGATTTCCCAGGGCAGCCCTGTTCTCTTCCCCTTCCCTGCCTGCCACAGAAGGTGTCAGAGGCATCAAGGGGCAGGAGCTGTCAGAGGCACAAGCGGAGCTGTTGCTATGCAACCCCGGCGGTGCAGCAATTAATGCTGGGGAAAACGTGCTGAGCTCTGAAGCTATTTGCATAGCTGCGTGCTGCAATACATTTGTTTGCATTGTGCCTCCACTGTTTAGTGGAGTTTAAAGTCAACCCTCCCCCAGCTCTTGCTGGAGGGGACCTGGGGCTTCCAACAAAGGCCACGCGGTTGGGGATGAAGGGGCTGGGGGAAGGCAGGGGTTTGTTAGTCCATAACACCTATAGACTGCACAGATAGAGGATTTACAGTATGGGGAGGAAGGGCCAAGTTATCTGTGTTTCTCCCTACACAGCCTGAGGAGCTTTTCCCAGCTCCTGCAGTGCCCCCAGCCCACTGGTGGGGTTGTCATATCTCTTCCTTCCTGTCACCAGGGGGACACTGTGCTTGCTCTGCTTGTGAATGCCATAAAAAAAAAAGAGTTTTAGGAGCAGCCCAGCCTACCTCTGGTTCTATAGTGTATTTGGGCAGGGAGCAAGAGGGAAAGAAAGGGAGAAAGAAATCAGCTGGTTCATACCAACCTACCTGGGAAGCCGGTCTCCAAAAACCTGTCAATTGCCAACTGCAATCTTCTGGTTTGCCCACCCCAAGTTTCTCACTACTGAACATGAAGCCTGTACCCTTTTTGGGTTTCTTTTTTTAGCCCTTGAACATCGGTTTGATTGATTATAAGTTTACAGGTATGTTTTGTACCTCAGAGGCACAAGAAGCAGCAGCAGAACAAAAGTTCAAGGCTAAGTGTTTCTGTTCCTTTCAGACCACTCTAAGCACCAGGATTATAGTTCTGTAAAAGAAACAAAACATAACTATAAACTTATAAAATCCAATTATATATTTTTACAGGGATGACCTTTCCCCTCCCTCTCCTGTTGTGACACAGCTGCCTCTGCACCAGTCAGCAGAGAGGTGCCTTGCACCACCCAAAAACAGAGGTACCACTTGAGTACCCCATCAAGCTGAAGGGTGTCTTGGAAGTCTGACTAAAAACAGAGGTTTGAGAAATGTGGATGACTAAGAAGAAAGACTAACTGGTGAGCAATGCCCTCAATCATCTGAACTCAAAGCGCTGACCATGCCCACGGTGAGCCCAAGGTCTGAAGCAGCGTCTCACTGCCCTTGGGTGGCACCTCCAGCCCTGCTGGTTTCAACCACCTAATTTATTTTTCAGGGTGAGTGGAAATGCCTTTTTGAGGGGTTGCAAAGGAAGAACAGCCTCTTAAAGGGGACCTGCTCACTGCTGGCAGTCAGGTGAGCTGACCCCAGGCCCAACGGTGCTGTGAATCCTGTATGCTAAGCATGCACTTGGGAAAGGGCTGTGCTGTGGGTTCCAAGGACAGGCTTGCTTTGCCTGTGCTGGAGGGCTGCAGGCAGAGATCTTACCCAGCAGAAGGGGGAAATGGGTTCTCTGCCAGTCCCAGTTCAGCTTGCTGGAATGGCTGCACAAAAGCAAACACTGGGAAAGGCGTGGGACCATCTGACTGTGCTCAAACCCATCTCCACTCATGGCTGCAGCACAGACCTTGTGCCCTGAGAGGTGCAGGACGTGCTTCCTTCTGCTGGCAGAAGGGATGTGGCGATCCCTTGAAGGGGATGGGCAAATCAGCTGTGGGCACGAATAGTGTAAGCCACTGAAGCAAGATTTTCTGGGGCTCATCTTTCAAAACCCCAATTAAAGGCTGACACTGGATGCACCAGTTTAAATGCCTGTATTTCAGTCCTCAGAAATATGCCTGGCACCTCACACTCCCCACACAGATGAATGAGTCCCTTCACACCTCTGTGGGTGCTACAGTAATTCTCTCTCACTGCACTGAAAAAAAATAGAAAAGCAGCATGCAAAGAGCTGCTGCTTCACATAACAGCTAGGAAGGAGAAAATGCACTCTCCTTCTCTAAATTAAAAGCTGAAGTTGTGCAAAGCAGAGCCAAAATAACTATGGAAATATAGCTGCCGGGCTCTCAAGGCCCCTGAATTTACTCTGTTCTTGGTGACGCACATGGGGATGGACTGAGCTTGCATTTCAACTGAAAAGCAGGAAGAAACAAGTTATAGATGAGTTTTGTTTGGCTGGGCTTTTTTGTCAGCTGCATGTATTCATCAACGTATCCAGGTTGTACAATCAGCCAACTGCCTGGACAAGTAACAGACATCCATTACAGATTCAGACTTTTAACCCTTCAGAGTAGTGTCTTTTATTTGTTTATTTTTTAAACTAGTTAAACATTAAAAATCACTTCTCCCCACCTGTAACCAAACAGAAATCAAACAAGCCAAAGTTGGTTTTAAGAAAACCCAAATATCAGCCTCAAATAAGTTTGCTTTTTTATATTCCTGTCATAACTTCCTTGACTCCCACCTTCCCCAAAACCCAACTGTATTTTATAGTAGTTTATCATTTCTGTAATACTTCTAATACAATATTTAATGACTAATTAAAAATTTTTCCACTGAGCTATTGCTTTAAAACCAAGGGAAATTTATCATGTTGGAAATACTATTCTACAGACCAACTTTCAAACCCTTTCCAGAATTGTCCTTGCTAATTTTTCTAATTATCAAGATCATTTGGGATCTTCCCTTTAAGGAAAAAAAAAAATTACCATGACTGTTTCTTTCTGAGGCAGTACCCAGAATCTTTGCTGAGCTAGGTGCTCCAAAAGGATAGATAGCACCAGAAGACCAGAATAGACAGAAAAACAGGCAGCACCAGAAGACAGATAACAAAAGCATGCAGGGCAAAAAAAAAGTTCTTACAATGATTTTCACGGCTTTGCACATTTTAAAAAAAGCAGCACCCAGTTAAGAGAAGGGAGAATGAACCTCAGGGACTGTGGAGTAGGGAGAGATGCCCTGAGTATCTTTAACAGTCCCAGGAAGATATACACGTTCTGGACCTGAGGTGACACAGGTGTATGGCCTCTCTCCCCTGCTCTGAGTCCATCACTGTCAGTTCCTGTCTGTCCTGCAGCACACTGGGGACAAAGTTCTCCCTCCCCAACCTTCAGACATGCACAAGTCAGCTGGAGTCACTGCAACTGCAGAGGTTCAACAGCTAGCAAACTCCCACTGAATGTGCACTCATCTGCAGTAAATGAGGGCTTGTGAGAGGGATAGGCTGTGCTGTGAAAAATTTCTCCTTCCACTCCTAAGCTGAACATACACTGAGAGGTGGAAGAAAACTCAAATGCATTGGACACCCTCCTCTAAGACTTTCCTGGTCCCTGCTCCAACAGACACATTGCCATGCACAGCCACTGCCTACTTCTAGAAGTCTTCAAGGTTTTCAAATTCTGCAATTATCCAGGTTGGTTTTTTTCCCCAACATGGATATGAAAAACCAAATGCAGGAGCAAGGTAGAACACTCACTAGAGTTAACCACACTCAGCACAGCCCAGATGCCAAAGCTTGGGAGGGGCCAGTGGAGACATCTGGAGAGGAGAGGGTATCCTGGGTGTAATTAACAGATGTTGGGGGATATGACCCCATTTCAGATAACCTGGAGATTCAGATAATTGGGCCTCAGATAATCAAGGCCACGTTGTTAATAGAAACAGTATCACAGCTCCTAACGGCGGCACTCCCCATGTGCCAGTGCCACCCCTCCTTGCACAGGAATGCCTGGTGAAATATGAATTAGTGATTTGATACATGTCCATACTCTCTGTCAGCTGCTGGGCTGAGCAGCAAACCCTGCTTCTGATGCACCACTTCGGCTGGCTGCTTGGGAAATAGGTTAAGGCAGAGATGTGGATTGCAGCCCTGGATGCCTGGGGACAAGGCTGTCTCAGAGCTGACGGGCTAGGTAAGCTCTATTTTGAAAGTGGGTTAATTTAGCTGCCATTCAACCACCATTAAATGATGTAGGTTAATTTTATAGTCAGATAACTATTAAGAACCCAAAACATAAGGCAGGAAATGTCTCTATGCATACCAGTGAGGAGAGATTTCCTCTGTGCTAATGCACACCCCTCCCCTTCAGCTCAAACCTCTCATCCTTCCATTTCTGCACATCCCTCACATCATCTTTTTTTTTTATTTAACCCTTGTGATTACATACCCTTGTCCTTCCTCCCTCTCTTAAGAGCCTATTCTTCCTCTCAAAAATTCACCTTGATATCCTGGCCTGCAATTATTTTTCTCCTTTGTTTATATTGTCATACATCTCAATGCTAGAGGAAGACTAACAAATCCAAACCACATCTGATTCTGGCAAATGTCCACTAAGAAAGGTTCCATCTTCCCCCACACAGCCAATATTTGTGTAGCTATATGGTAAATTGAGGTAGGGAAGTACACATTGCTTAGTATGTAACATTCCATCACGCTAATACACCCAGTTTACTTTAGGGGTATTTACCATATTTAAAGCCTCCTCAATTGGCATTTTACCCTTTATAAATGGATGCTGCAGTTGAAATGTACTTTATCTCTGTGCAACTTTCCTTTCCGCAGCATAATGATAGGTATTGTTTATTTCTTTATACTGGTGACAAAACCCATCAATTGCTGGTTTGTCATAAAAGGAAAAATAAAATGAAAAAAATTATCAACAACAGCTTATGCCTGCAAAGGAACAGATCCTTTGGAAAAAGCAGAGGTGACTCATCACTCCTCACGTGCAGCAAGGAAGGAACAAGCATCACAGCCCTGCAGATCCCCCCGAGATGCCTTCACAGATTGCCTCCCTCTGACTTCTCTGTTTTCCTGGTCCATCCAGCAGGAAAAAGGGGTCCCTAACCATGGCAGAGAAAGCCAAAGTAATGATGACCCATTAGCACATGCTGCCCCATCAAGCAATCGCAGATCTCCTCTACCACAGACGGCTTTTATCGTATCAACAGCAAATGCACTACGCAAACCCTGAGAGCTCACAGAAATGAACTCATGCTTAACCATGCAGTTGTAATGAGACAACAATGCTAACAGGATGTTGGCATTTGCATTGTGCTTTTTATGACCAGAGAAATACAGAACGGGACTGTACTCAGAAATCACAGCTAAACCACCTCTGAAAAATCCTCCTCGCAGCAACTCAGATATTCAGATGGTGACACCAGAGCCCAAACAATGCACATAATGGGAATTCTGACCCACAGAAGGCTGAGTGCCAAATCCCATGTTGTTCTGCTGAGGCCTTGCTACTCTTATAAAGCTTGCAATGAAAGTCCTTTTTTACTTATGAGCTATAAAAGAACAGATTAAAAAGCCAAAACCCAACCCCCATCAATCTGCTCTTTGCCAGCACTAAGCCACTATCTTTGTCACTTTGATTTTAAGCTTTATAATTATTATTCTATTACAATATTACATTATATAACTATTATTCCAAATTTAATAATATAATTGAGTGCAGAGTATATTTCTTTAAAATCCTGAGGGTTTTTTTTTTATCAATTAGCAATCCAGTCTACACTCAAACAAAAGTAAAGGCACCAATGTAAGGACAGGTATGACAAGGTGGCTAAAATTAAAGAGCAGACGAGTGTTCACCCTTACCATACACATTTGTGTCTGTTAGAGAAAAACCAATACAGGGCCTAAAACAGGAGCAAAAATCTACTTGCTTTTGTGCATGAGCAGCAAAGCTCAGTGAATTATAGCTAGACATCTAGTGAGCAGTAAGGTCAGGCAGCTGCCACCATGGTTGGACTAGAACTTAGTTATTAACAACAACACTTCTGGTACCAAGTAACCTTGTTGAGCTTTCACACCTTAAGCTGATGTTTGATGAATAGAAACAAGAAAGAAACTTGTATTTCTGTACAAACAGAGTATATTTGTTATGATAGCTTATTATGCAAAACCAGAATGCTACTGGTCTCCTTTCAAAATCAAATAGTTTGTTTTAAATCCTTGATAACACCTCACAGGCAGCTAGTTGCTTTAAAAGAATCTGAGGAAGATTCCATGTGTGACCACAGTGCACGTAAAAGCATGAAAAAACTACACTACCACCTTCACCTGAAAGGGGAACATGGTGAAACTAGTGGATCCTCCAAGCAACTACCTCAGGCTTAGATTATAGCAAGGAACCCAGCAAAAATATTGGCTGTGTATATGAAAAACCTCTTCACATGTGCAGGGAAGTTGTTCGGCTTTTCCCAGTGTCAGGTTTTCCCTGTAGTCCCAGAGTAACTCAACAATTAAGTGTTAGGGCCTTCCTCTGAAGTTCACAGAGAGGTAAGGCTTGGCTTAAAGAAAGGAAACCATCAAAGCCCCTTTCAAAGTTAGGAGTATCATTCCAAATGAGTTAAGCAAGCCCTACACTTTAATAGCTGGGCAGGAGGGATCTGGGACATGTGACAATGGGAGCTTGGTGCACATCAGGGAAAAAAAAAAAAGGAAAAAAAAATCCCAACCTTAGCAGGTGTAACCTATTTAGCACTGTAATTTTTACAGGCAGTTTGCTAATAATTCTGTACAGACAAACCACTCCTCCTATCAGCACACGGATGGTTGATCTGCACCTGGAGCAGGAGCCCCACAAAGTTAGGCAAGCAAGCTGTCACCAAGCCAGCCCTGGAAACCACAGCCAGGGAGACAAGGCAGGAGCCACACATCAACAGATCCACTGCAGGCTCGGGTACAGGCGACAGCTGGAGCCTCTGCCCCAACCCTCATGCTGTTAATGTGAGGGCTGGGTGGGTTATGGTCCAGAACTCCCGTCAGCTCTTTAAGGGGATGCAGCTGTATTTTCATAAAGGCAACTTTTGTATGTTCAGGCAGCAGTGCTTAAATTTCTATGCTCTGAAGTATACCTTAAGCGCTTCTAATCTTAGTTGAGCTTTTAAACAATTCCTGGAAATCTGAGCTGTAGCCATCTCACACAAAAATCTGCCTTTCAGACTCTTGCAGAGCTGTGAGACACCTGCAGAGGAGGAGGCAGCAAGAGATTTTTAGAAGTTCTATTTCAAATATGATCTGTAATTTTGATACATTCAAAGTGACCTGTAAAAACAAGATGCGGTTGTTTTGTGTTCCCTCTTCACGATACCAAAAGGAGTTTTTAAAGATTGTGTTGTCTGCGGTTTTCAAGTAGGTGGGTAAGAAGGAAGTTAATTAATTCATAATTCATAGGTGTGAAGTCATTCACATTTCTTTTGATTTTCCTGCTAGACAGCTGAGAACACCTTGGATTTCAAGTTACAGTCTGCATCAAATGTACCAGATCAGAGGAAACAGCACTCTCACAAACTGAGATCCTTCCAGCATTGTAACATCTATTAAAGTGTCTCAAGAATAATTACATTTTAAAAGATCAACTTTCTCTTTAATCTCTTTTCCATCTTCATTGTATCAAAGTCCATAATCCTAGATTTGCCCTAACACTTCAAGCTCAGTTTTTTGAAATTGCTTTTCATCTGTAGCTCTGTTCCTCTGTACATGAATCACATTCCTAAACAGGTCCAAGAACTGCTACTTGCTTCCAGTTAAAACCTCTGTTCAGCCAGTACCCTTGTTTGGGCATCTGGCAGAGTAGAGTTGGCAGATTAAGAAAATAGTGATTTGCTGAAGTATCTTCCTGAATCAGGATTTAAATCCTCCCCCTCCCCCAGACCCACTTTTGTCATGCCTCTAAGAAATTAGAGAGCTCAGCATGCTGAGGCAGGAAAGCCACTGGTGATCCGTCTTACTGCAGATGCCAGAGCAAGCTCTGCACTGCTGCTGTTTGGCTCTGAGGGGCCATGACACAAGGGCTGGGCTTTAGTTACATGGGAAGGTGAAACTATGATGCTCAGGAATTCCCTTAATTAAACCAGCTTCACTCACAAAACTTAAGTTTATTTCCAGCTTTCAGATCCTTCATGCTGATTTCAGGGAGTTGCCTCTTTACAGGTTTAGTTAAAATGCCAAAATTTGCAGGTGCACTTGAAGCTGAAGCTTCCTGCTCTTCCCCTCCCAGCAGCTCTCAATTCCACAGAGGAGCAATGAGCAGAGCCTCTCATTTCACATCTGAAAGAGTATCTGCATTGTAGCAAGTGACACAGGTGTATGTGGGGATACAGACCACTGCTACTCCACAAAGAATCTGTTACTTCAAAAGGTGACCAGATATCTTCTGCAGGTACAAAAAAAGGCAGCTGCCTCTTCCAATAACAGATTGAGCAGCTCAAAATCTGCCCTGAGTATTAGCAGGTGACTTTTAAAGCTGCCTAACAGGGCTAATTGTGTTTCTTTTCTACTTTTATTAGAGACAATAGCATGGAAGCTTCTTTCTGGGTGCAACATCTTGTGCAATCTTGTCATGATACAAGAAACAGCTTTTAAAAGAAGAAATCAAGACTCTGCTCCTTTAAGTTTGAACAATTTCATCTCAGCAGTGCGAGACCATCAGCAAGTCTTTCAGGAAAAGCAGAAAAATTTGGTATTTGTGATAATCGCAGGAATAAAAGTGTCAATTAAAAATGTTCTGGGACAAGCCTGCACAGTGTAATGCATCCTCAAGAATGGCAGATGGGAATATGGTTCATCACTTCCAAAGGCTATTTTCATAGAATTGACAGATGTATTCAGACAAAGATAAAAAAAAATATGATAAATGATAGTTTACTGCACAAGGCTTTCAAGCTATTGACACATAAAAACTCACTGAATTCCTGTGTAAGTGTAAGATGTAGTCTCTAGTTAAACCAAGTTTTTTATTCAAGAGAGATTTGCCTGGGACAGCTAAACCAATGACAACACCCATTTATCATTTTGCTTTTTGTTTTAATATCGGTATTAGTATACAAGGAATACAATAATTAACTTGTAATGGAGCAGTTATTTAAGGATCTTAAAAAAAAAGGCACTGAAAAATGCAAAACCTAAATTACCTACTTTTCAACAGCACATGCTAAGAAAGGCAATTTCTCAGGAGAAAAGAAACCTGGGCTAGATACCGTGCAGCATTATGAATTTTCCTAAAGCTAGGAAATCCCTATGCATCACTCTCAAAATCATCCTAGAACTGAACACAAAGGTTAGCAGGAATGCCTAAACTCACGTGGGTTCCATTATACACCACTTAGTGTAACCTACTTTTTAGTATTCAGCATTTCAGTATCAATAATGCATAACGTCAAAAGTAGTTCAACTCAAAGTACAGTCACGAGAAAGTAAACATGGATCTTGGAGAAGGGCTGGCTGCAGTGTGGTGTCACTGCTGGATTTGCCTTGTGCCCCCATGCAGAGGGACAGCAAGATAGAGTTGCTGGAGCTTTCCTTGCGCTAATGGGGAACTGGGGACCTGCCCCCTCTGTGGAAGAAGAGCAGAGAAAATAAAGCTGCAGAGAAAATAAAACCAATACCAGTGCCTTGGCGAGCAGCTAAGCAACGAGCCTGTGCCTGGTGACGTGTGCTCCAGTACACAGCTCCACTGCCCAAATCAGTGCTCTGCCTGCTGCCACCCCACAGCCCCAAACCGACCCACAGGGGGCCTGGGCCACGCTTGCACTACCTCCGTGCCTACCTTGGCTCATCACTAAGTGCTCAGTGAACATCGCCACACCACATTTTATTTTCCCTCCTGAGAGATTGTTTGTTCTTCACTGGATAAATTATTTACCATTAAGAAAATCAAGGTGGCCAGTAGGGAAGCGCAAATTAGAGTACGGGAGTCCATGAGACGGGGCTGCTATGAGACAGCGTTTCAGCTTTCACATGTATTCCCTACCCAGCTGCTAAAGCAGCTTTATCGCCAATCCTATTTAGGACAAGAACCCAAAGGAGTATGGAGATTCCAAAGCTTAGTCCTTCAGCCAGAAATTGCTTTACCTTCTATTTTCACTTCCTCCCCTGCTTCTCCCTCCTCGTGATAGTTTGCATCTCATATCCTTGGGCTACTAATACAGGCATTTAGAAAGCACATTAGAAACAACAGAATTGGAACCCCTTGAAGTTTTTCACAACAAAATTTATTAGAAGAATAGTGGTTTTGAAAAGTCTAGCATCCAGTGAAAACTACCATACACAACGTTACAGCTGGGAATGTGTTTCCAAAATGACATGGTCAAATAATACAATGGAGCCATTAAATCTTACACATGCACAACAAGAGAATTAGCGCTCTGACATACAATGCAAAAAATAAATGGACCACATGAAATAAAAATTTAAAAGTACTTATCACATACATTAAGACACAGCTTATTTAGTCCAGTCAAAAAATCAGAACTGCATTAAAAAAAATTAATGTAGTGCAATCAAACCAAAAACCTTAATTTGTGATCATAAGTGCTCTACTACATAAAACATTGATCATAGCAAGGAACAAAAAATTCAAATCACACAGTACAAAAAAAATCTGTAAATAAATATAAACTACAGTACAAGAGAAATATTAAATTATACAATTCCGTCAAACTGTAAACAGTATATTGAAATGAGGTCCATAAGAGTAAAGGGGGGGTTCCTGTTTTTTTTTTCCCATGACACTTGAACTTCTAGAGGTCAGAGAGAAATGCCAGTTTCCATACTCTTCAAAGACTATGGGTTACATAAATAGAAAGAGAAGACTTTTTAGATGTAAAGTGTCAAATAATGAAGCAGAGGTGTTGCTGACTTGCAACTGCCAACAGATCACCATGAAGGCAGAATAGCAGATTTTAGTTTCAGGCCTGGCCTCCAGGTGAGCGCAGCACAGAGGGCTGGCACTGCAGGTGTTCGGTGAATAGTGCTCAGCCTTAGAAAGGAGGCACCTCATGAGCTCTGGTCCTACCCAGGAGGTGGAAGTAATTATGGACAACCTGGACCTCTGCTGATTATCTGACAGGTTTACATGCTTGTCATACAAACACCAACTTTGGCAGAACAATTACTAATAAACTCAAAGCACTCCCGGCCCATTGGTTTCCATCACAGTGGCCAGTGCACAGAATTCTCTAAGGACATTGCATAACTAGAGTGTAGAGGTCAGACAGCCAAGGACCCGTGCTTGAGGTTAGAAGTAGTTATGGTGAGAGAGAAGCAAGAGCCACGTTAAGAAGCTGCCTCTGCTGTTCACAGAAGCAGCTGGGAATGTATTTCATTTTTAGCTGCGCTGGCTAGTAGTGGCATTTTAAAATATATAAGTTTAAGATAACATATATACTATATATGTATATAATATAATACATATTATATAATATACATAGGAATTTCTTACAATACATACCAGGAACCCCCACGCGATCTGCTCAGTAGTAATAACTGAATATACAGAATGCCACTATAAGTGTCTGAGGCACTGTGTGCTGGAGAGTAAATATGCAGCTTTAAAATCCGTTTGGCTGAGTTATACCTGGATACCTGAACTGAGTTTTAAGTTGACATTCATCAAGGATGTGCTATCAGCACGTCAAAAGAAAAGCAAAACAAAATACAAGTCACTGCTAGGTTTAAGAAGAGAGTACAAGTACCTGAATTGAGTGAGGATAGTGTGTAAACTGTCCCTGAGGGTTTTTAAACAGTGTGTGTACAAGTTGGATTCCTAAGAACATTAGTTTAAACTTACATTGCGGACTGATAAAATACCAATGTCTGACAATTTAACAAGTGGAGGTTAAAAAGAGTTATGAGCAAACACTCAAAACATTTTATACATTTTAAAGCAGCAGTAAGCTGCTGTAAGCATACATCCCATCAGTACAAGCAACACGTGGGACTCAGATAAAGGTTTCTATTTGCAAAAAGCCCATCATATATCAATAAGTAAAGAATATTCACCTGCTAAATTAGAATGCACCTAGTTACAGACTAGCATTCAAGATTAATTTTTTAATCAAATACTTTGCTATACTTTGCTATTACATACTAAAATTCCTTAAGCTCACTAATGCTGGTATTCTAATCTATTTTTTTTAAATGTTCCCCCTTCATTTAAGAAATATACCATTCCACAACTTAAACATTAAGATCCGTTTTCAGTCCTCAGATGTAAAAAGCATGTCAATGAGTTTATATTAAAAATTTACACGGTAAAAAGGCTTGAATTTCAGCCAGAGATTCTAAATACTACTCATTCCCTGAAGGCATAAGGGAGAAAGAATCCCTACCCATTTTTCTTGTGATATAGTTTTCAAACTGAACATTAAACAATGGTCCAAAATGTTTGTTTTTTTTCAGTTTGGGAAACATCCTTTCCCTACCCATCATCCCAGATTCCCAATGTTAAGCCCTGAAATGGCCTACTGAAATGATCAGTTAAAAATACCAGGCATGTATATATACATCCCCCGCCTGAACTCTAGAATACTTTGTTGTACTAGTCTTTAAAAGACAAATTAGTATCCCAAGAGACCTTGTGATCTGACCTGACAAGTTGTTAATGATCCTAGTTTGTAGATTTGAAGTATCTCATAACCTGAAGACCAGATTTAATTAAGAATCTGGCAATGTAACAGAAAAAGTGCTGCAGTTATTTATCCCTTTTCTGGTACTTTAGAATAGGTCAGACAAGTGCTTTTTGTAGTGACAGAAAGTTTACATGCTTTCACGCAGGCATAAAAAGTATTATCTGCAAAACTATTTGAGAAATGTAGCACCAAGTAATTGATAAACTGTTTAAGTAGCTCTAGTAGTATCCTCATCATTTCTGAGTAGGAAAATAATATTAAGATAAACTGTGCTAGGTGATGATGAGAGAAATTGTTTTTGATGTTAACTTTTCCTGCTCCAGCCAGAATGAAGCCTTTGTCCTAATCCCTGCTCTGTAAGGTAGCTATCTTGAGTCCTCCTAAATTATACTTACCAATTCAGTAGAGACAAGCACAGGGGCATGGGTGGGGATGTTTGTTTTTAAGAAGGTAAATTAAATGCCCTGGACAGGGCTGAAAAAATCCTCCTTTCTAGTATATCACCCAGGAAAACTGATTTTGCAACTGGGCTAAGAGATTTTTGTGAGGATTAAATTAAGCTCTCTTAATATGAAGGTTTTTATGAAAATAACTGAATATAGGCATAATTCAGTAGGACATAAGGTCCAAAACTGCTGCTGTAATATTGGTTTAGAGACTTGGCCCCAGTCAAAGAAAGAACAGGAGGGAGAGAGAGAGAAAGAGAGGGAGGGAGATGGACACTAGAATGCTCTAAGTACTTAATAGGTTTTTCTGGTGTACATGAAGTGGATCTACAGATAATTTTGAGTTTGTAATATCTCTCTGCCTAGTGGTCATCACAGCATATTGTGTTTATACACTGGGTAATCTGAAATGAGTTGCTATAGTGGCTACTTTATCTGCTACATTCATCAGAACTGCATACAACTAGCAGTGCAGATTTTCAGGTTTCTGAAGGCTCCAATTACTGAATTTTCAATATAATTCAAGATCAAGTAGAAACCTTTATAGTACCAAAACAAATCTCAAAATTATTTTCTTACAGCTTTCTAAAACAATATTAGCCAACATTATGTACTGATGCCAAGAAAAAGCAACATTGACCTAAACTGAAATTACATTTAATTTCTGAAACATTTGTGGGAAATACCTAGAGAGGTTTCTGAGCCTCATGAAAATGAGGGAAGCAACCCTTCCCATCCTACTTCTAACATTTGGCAGAGAATTTAAGCTATTGAAAATATTGTGACAAATCTTTCAGTAAGGTTAATAATTTTGCCTTCATAAGATCTTGGACTGCAATAAGAGTATTCATTCTTATACTGAAGAGTTCAAATTTTGTCTTCACTGAAGAAAGAGGTCTTTACACTACAGATGCAGCCACACTGTTTTTGAGAAAAAAAGGGAACAGCAGAGTGCTCCCTTCACTCCTTGGACACTGTGTTCTTCTCCTAAGACTCAAGAACATCTTAAGAGCATTACATGAAAGTAAACTGGAAAGAAACACATGGCAATTCCATTTTTGCCAGTATAACAATCGTTGCAGATGATACATAAAGCAATTCAATCAGAACTAAAAAGTTGTTTCACGAAGCTTACTCAACCCTAAAGCCCCTGAATCACTTTGCTAGTACCCATGAATTTCCACGGAAGGGCAATGTACTCCGGAGTACTCATGAATGAAATATTTAGATGTAAATGTTGGCCTGCTACAAGACAAAGCACAGGCTATTCCTTGTCTGTTCTTACCCAGTCTAAACACAATTGCAGCTACCTCCCGTGTTTAGGAATATCCTCCATCTGAGGAAAGTTCTACAAAAAACGTACAGGAGTTGTGAGAGAACACAGAAGCTGAATGTGTTCCCTTACTAGAGGCATTATCCTATCTGTACCCCTGCATTGTCAAAACTAATTTTTTCTCCAATTGCCAAAAAAGCTCAGATTTCCAATTCAGGTCTAGCAGTAGGGTTGGTAATGCAAGCATCAAGTTATGACTTCTGCAACAAAAAAGAAAGTAAAGGCATACCTGTATTGCTTATGCAGCAACTTCTCCTGTGTAACAGGGGAAAAATAAGAAATTCTAAAGGAAACTGTCTTGAACTTTTAGAAAAAAAAAAAAATCAGGGAATGACTGGAAAATAAATTATCTTTAGACAGAAATAAAAACGAGTCCAGAAACGTGTCCCTACAATATCTAACTGGAAACGTTCAACTCTATAGCTGTACTCAAGCATTACAGCCACAATAATGCCTACAACACTGTGGAATGAGGATCCAGCTGGCTGAAAGTGAGGTAATAGTTTGTAATAGGTCAGAGTTCTAAAAAAGCACTTTTACATCTTACAAATCCAAATTAAAAAAAAAAAAAAAGGACACATTTCATACATGTTGGGCTTTCTCACCAGAACTGTACGATAATTAACTCCACACCAGGACCCCTACCACACTAAGCCTTACTCATCTTCAATTATATGCTGCAGCAAAGATTTACCAAGCAACACCTAAACTTCAGTACAATATGAAACTTCGATTCTTAAAACTTTATACACACAAAATATAAAATTACTTTTCTAGGATGGGGTAGGGGAGGGGGATTCTCCTTCATGGTACTTGGACTGAAAAACTAGTTTTCAGAGACTGCCACAAATATAATTCACAGTTTCTTGCTGTCAGGCTTTTTCAGCTACATCAACAGTAGTACACAACAATACTGTTAAGTCCAATAACTACATCGGATGGACATTCTCGGGAATAAGAGAAAACTAGTGACAAAAAATACCTGAAAGGTCTCCTCCTAACAACGTCTCGATTTTTACAGGGTTGCAGTTTGTCTATGTTACACGTTAATGCGATCTCAGAAGAGCAGCAGGAGAAGGCTTTAAAAAAATCTTTCTCCTGTCCAAGTGATCCAAGTAACATAAGCATCCACTTACCAGAAATAAGATGAGAAACAAGGCTTTTGTTACAAAGACCGCAGTGAACCACACCTTCCCACACCAAAATATGGTCAACCAGGGATTTTGGCCATGCAAACTGCTGGTCAGCAGAAAATTAAGCATGCTAATGGACAAACATTAATTCCAATCATATATTTAAAATGATCCCAAATACTACTAGTTAGCTACACTGAAAGCACCTGCAAAAAATATGTAGTGAAAAATGAAACAAAATCTTAGTGATCATTGCAGCACTTAGAGTGATACTAGTCTTAAGTGATGAATCACCTCAGAGAAAATACGTTAGATGGGACTTTGAAACAAAAAAGTAACATTAAAAGGTGCACCTGAATATTACAGACTAAATTTACAAAACCTACAATAAGGTAAAATATATATCTTTTGAATATTCAGCAGCTTTTTTTTAAATTTGTTTTTATTTTTTGAGAGGCTCATGAAATTTTAAAAAGGGACCACTAACTAATCTCAACCATGCTTCACAAAACAATAATGGCTATTTCATATTGCAGTTACCAATGTAATGCAATTAGTGCTTAAAAAATAATCTACACTTTATCTTTTTTTTCCTTTTTAAACAGAGACCTTTGGAGGAAATATGGTTGTTCAAAAGCTTCTCGAAAAAGAAAGATTACCTGAATATTAAGTTATCACAGATCAAGTGTTGTGTTTAAAAGCTTTGCAGTTATGAGTATTACAATCTTCAGGTCTCAGGACATTTAAACTGAGAAAGTTACGTGTTTGGTTTGTTGTTGTTTTTTTTTTTAAATCCACTTTCTAACCAAAGCAAATAAAGAGTACTCAACTTCTTACTATCTATTTACAATTCTTAGCCTACAGTCTGAAATGACAAGACAAATTCTCTTTTAAAACTGCAGCATTAAAGGGTAGGCACACCATTCTTCTGCTGCACGATTGTCACCCACTTAAACATACACATACAAAATATTTAGGTTAGTAAAATGAGCACTCCACGTACACTACAGTGACAAGTTTTATAAAACTCAACTCATGTTTCTTAAATAAGGACAGCTGCAAAAGGTTAAACCTCTCTGAAGAGTAAAACTGTGTTACTTCTTTTTTAACTTGCAACAAACTTTCTACCATAACCTCCAACAGCAGATGAAACCACACCTTAAACTGCGCCTTTATTGCAATCACCAGCTAAACTGGAGCATATTGCAGAATTTATATACTGCTACTGAGCTTAAACTGCTTGAAATGCCAAGATGACAACTAGAAAGCTACAAGGAACCAGGATTTTGAGGACTAAAATATATTAAGTAAACAAAAATAAAGTATACTTGGGGCCAAATGCCCAGTCCATTTCAAGAATGAGCAGTGCATATTTAAAACAACAGTAATGGTGTGCCTAACCTTTGACAATATGAAGTTGCTGAGGAGGGGGAGAGGCTAATAGAATCAATTGTTCCAGAAGTCATTCAGCATCCCTAGGGCTACCTAGGCCACCCTCCCATGAACTTGGAGAAACCACTTTCACTGACATCACTTAATGCTCTCACACAAAAACTCCAATGCTTCTTTTGGTTGTGCAAATGGGGAAAAAAAATGATAATTCTATCTACCTTTTGCACAGATTAAGACCAAATTGCTTCTACCTGAAGAACCAGCAATTACGATTTGGTCATGTTGTGGTAAATCCAGTAAGCTCCACTTAGTTACTGACCACTCCCGCAGAAAGTATCAAAGATAAAAGTTCAGTACAAAACTTATCCTGGATCTCCATATAATCATAAAGATATCACCATATTGAAAAAAAACCCCAGATTTGTGGTTTATGGAGTGCTTTTTTTTTTATGGTGTTTAAATGCTTATTCTAGCATGTGCTAAACCACTATCAAAATAGTTTAAATAAAAACAACAACAAAAAAAGCAGGACTTAAATATAATTCCTGCTACTGGCAACTGTAATATTTAAAAAGGAAACACCCATTCATTGAGTGTTCGACCCTGACAGTATTACAGATAGATATGATGCAGAGCCTGAATTAGATCAGGCTATCAGTGTTTTACTTCTTCCCTGAACATTAACAAGCTCCTTCACTAATGTGGATATTTGGGCAGACTACTGAGGTTGTAACGTTTGAGATCACCATTTTGTGGGCTATTTTTTTTTCCTTTTTTTTTTTCAGTATCACAGTAGTTTGTTACGCAAATCCCCCATCCCTGGATTAGTCATTTAAACTAGCTGTTGGGACCACATAGCTTAGTAAACTCAGAATCAAGTCTGTAAAAAGTGTAAAGGTCACAAAGAACCATAGTTCTGGTATAATGAGGCATACCCTAATACATCATTTAGTGTACCCTGACTGCTCCTGTCTGTGAGAAGCTTGTCTTCCGTGAGATAAGGCTACATCCTCAAGCAGGTGAGTCTAAATATCACCCTTCAAAAACACCAAATAAAATTACAGCGAAGGTAGTGTTATAAATAATTAACTGACATTTTCTGAAGGTAGTGTATGTAAGTTTTCCCTCCCCTCCCCTCCGGGTGAGCACTAAGCAGACAGCAAATGGTAAGTACGGTTAATTTAGAAAGAAAAGAGTGGAGAGCCTAATTGGACCCAATTGATTATCTATCTAGTTGACAAATCTGAGTTCAAGAGAGGTACCATTCCTAAATAATTTGATTTAGCTCAAATCTTTCAATCAACTGGATCAAGAAAAAGAAGAGGGGGGAAAAATGATTTCTGAAACATTTTTGAAGAATGACAGTCTGATTTTCATTTGAAAATTGCCTGGTTTTAAGAGAGTGTCAGTTTAACAAAGTGGACTTATTTCTATAAAGGCAGATATGAAAAATTCAACATCAGAAGTTCAGGCAAGCTCTACAGGCAAGATGTCCACTTCTACAGATCTGCATTCTTTGTGAGGTAACTCAATTCTCTATTACAGAGAAACATGCAAAAGGCAAAAGAAAAAAAAAAACAAAACAAAAAAACCCAAAAAAAAGCAAAGAAAGAGGGCAGTGGGCAGGTGAAGGAGGGAAACTGCACCATACCAGGCTAGAAAAATTTACAAATGTGACATTCAGAGCACATCTTTCACCTGTATTCACATAAGTCTATGCTAAACTGCAAAGGAAAGAGCATTGCAGTAAACAGGAGACTCAGGTGCGCTCAGTGATGGTTGAACTATGCAGTAGTGCTCACCCAGTTTGCAAAGTAATTGGCACTCTACACAATCCCTATTCATCCTTCAATTCATTCGCACTTTGTGCTGCTTCTCCCTGGGGATCTAATTCAATCTTTACTGAAACATCCTGCCCCTCCGACCTCATTAATTTCATTTTTTTCTTTGGAGGGTTTTTCAAAGTGCCCAGCCTCTCTTTAACTTTGTACTCCAGTGTACTGTGGGGGATCCCATAAATACTCTGAGCTTTGGAAACACTCATTTTCCCGCTCATAACCACAGAGATTGCTTCCTCCAGTATCTCGCTGTTGTACTGTCTGTATCTCCCTCTTTTCTTCCTAGGTTGCTTGGAGCCAGGATCTCCCTCTTGATCTGAGGTGGGATATGGCTGTCCAGAGGTAGACTGCTCAGCATCTGAGCCCCAGGAATCTGGTCCAGCATCCAGCAAACTTCTCCTATTTTGTTTTGGAAGGATAGCCCTTAACTTTTTGCTAAGCGCGCTCTCCGTTTGTGAACCCATTACCAAAGAGCTATAGCTGAACTGGTCACCAGTGCGGGACTCCCATGAAAGGTCCATGCCTCGAACTTGTGGTATCTTTAAATCCACAGGAGATGAATGGCTCACGTCCTTTTTCCCATCCTGTTTAGTTTGAAGTGCCATTTTTTGAAAGGCAGAGTTTTCTGTAAGAAAAGGAAGGTCACTGATGTTGCTGAGTGCACCATTTCCCCTGAATTTCATGCGGCTGAAATTGAATTCGTAGTGTGGTTTTGCCCAAGAAGCCTCCCTGGATAATATTAAGTGCTGTCCATGATTCTGTAGTCCAGATGGCCCATGGCTGGCAGCTGTAGAAAACTGGTTTCTGCTCAGCAGTTCTTCACTAATCTGGAGTGATCGAGCCAGCGGTACTTTAAGAGATGTGGAGTGGCCATAACCTTCCCTGGTTCCATCCTGCAAGCTTCTTGGAGGTACCCCATCACCACTCTGTAGTCCCTCCGGATGGTGCTGGCTGGGTCTCCCAGGTCGCCTAATTGGATGGAAGGAAACTGATGTGAGCAGGACTTGCACAGGTAGGGAGGGATGGGTGAGGGGGCCACTCCTTTATTAGAAGGCCTTGCTTGGGTAACATCACTTTTTGTGTTATTTATTTTTCTCTAAAATTTTTTTATTACTTTAATTTTTTATTTTTTTTAAAAAGTCTCAGCATCAGTCAGTTTTAAAACTTGTTCGCAAAAAAAGAGAAGCTTTTTGGGCAAAGAAAAATGAAACCTGTTGGCTGGTCTCTGGTTGGGTTCACAAATTCCCGGAGTAGAAAAGACTTCGCGCAAGCGTCTGAAAATAGCACCTTAATTACAAAGTAGTAATCAATCGCCATAGATCTACACACAACTGTGTTACTGGTGTGACGTTACCACTAAACAAGCACAGTAATAAAAGAGTAAGCCAAAGTGCAACATATTCAACATGCAAATATGACTGCCACCTGCAGTATCTACACATAGGTGGAAAAACCCTGGATAGTGTTTGCTTACATCATATTGAAGAACTGCTGCTCAGGATAAAAGAAAAAGCTTAGCAGGCCTCAAAGGTATTTGCCTGACTTTCATTAAGCACCAAATATGAAAGCTGGGATTCTGCGGATCACAGAAAAACGCTGCATTACACTAGACTTACCAAACGGCTCTCTTAACAACTAATTGCATATATACACAGCCCTAGATCACATTTGATATAAAGCATGGCTAGGAAAAGGAAGATCTAAGCTCCAATTGTCATCCAGATCAAGGGTTAACAAAAAAAAAAAAAAAAAAGCAGTATGTATTTTTACCATTTCCCTTTCATCACAAGTGTTCTTTCTATGAAATTAAGTACTACTGCTGCAGAGAATCACATCTATTTTAATGCTTTGATTGCTTAGCCCCCTGTAGTTATTAAGTCACACTAGTTTGAAAATCCACCTCCAAATTTCTCCACGTTCAGCATACAAATTAACAAAGAGAATCTATTTTAATACTCTGGGACACTATACTGGTGTAAAGGCCTCTGGCTAAGTCAGCATTACTTAAGGATAGGATACATAGTACTGAAAAGCTACATTATTTTTTTTAACATCACACTGGGATTACAAAAAGTCTTTAGAGAAAAGACATCCACTGAAAGAACCTGGCATGTAACGTACGCAATGCTTGATACACATGCTGTTCACTTCTCTCCAGGATGCAACAAGTCATAGGATATGCACTACAAAAGTCAACAAGGATTCAGAACAAAATCCAAAGAAATGGATCAAAGTTTGCAGTTCCAGAGAACCCTCTCAGACAATGTGCATTCTCCACCCCTTCTACAGCATGTATCAGCATCACAGTGTGCACCAGTGATTCTATGCCTAAATAAAGGTCCTACTGGCAGCTAATAGAGGATTACACCCAACTTAGTGATGCTAAACAAACCGCAGCCAGCCTCATATACCACACACCTGTACAAGTAACCACAGGTGCCAGTATGCCGCATCCTCTCTGGACCCACAGGACTGAGCAGGACAGTGCCAGATGCTGGCCCTGCCATCCCTGTGTGCTGGACTTTGGCCCTCACTTGATTCACAAACAAGGGAACAAACAGTACAGAGCCTCAGTGGCTTCTGCTGCCTTCCTAGGAAAATAAAGATGGAAATAACCTGTTCAGAATTAAAAGGGAAATGCTGCTGGGGAAGATTTATGCTAAAGAATTGTAAAAAGTATTAAGACTAAATTTTAAAGAAAGATTGAAGTATTTTATTAGTAGAAATATTAAAGAGAAAAGTTTTCTTGAAAGGAGAAATCTGAGATAGTAATATTTTTCCAAACAGAAACTCAAAAATTCAATCAGCTGTTATTGGTACACGGGATTGGTGGTGGAAGAGGGTTGCTAGTTGAGATTTTCAAGTTTTTCAAAGGCTATCATAAAGTTAAATCACTAATAGCACTTTAAACCATATACTATTTCTGTACTTCAATAAAAAATAATTTGTTCACCATAGCTTCAAGTTAATCAACACCCAAAACCCCTCTTAGTCCCAGTCAGCCTCCAGCAGAACCCTGACTAAGGGTAAAGGGTTTCTAAATGTATGCAAAAACTGACCATTAGAAATATGAAACCTAAAGATTTTTTTTTTTTTAATTTAGAGGTATTTCACACGTTGAACTGATTAGGTAAGAGTAGTACACCACATACTTTGTGATTATTTTTTTAAAAAACTTGTTCAGTATTACAGAACAATCATAAATCCAAAGTTACATTTAAAGTTTTCTGAACTACCAGACTCCCTCCCTCATGTCCTTTTTTAAGTTGTGGTTTATGCTAGAAAACATTAACAAAAATCATGCAGTGATTTAAATCTAATTCAGCATGGTTGATCACCCAAATCATTGTTACCTCTAAAATAAACTTTCCTGTTAACTAACTTTGCCCTAAGTGAAATGAAGTCTAAATATACTGCAAAGCCTCTAAGACTCTTCATGCATTTAAATAAACTTGCATCTCCACGGAAATCACCTATCACTAAACCCAAGAAACAGGTAATGGAAAGATCTCAAGCTAAGTACCAAAGTGGCCAAAATAACAGATATAAGAATCTTTAACTGCAAGTTAAACCTATCTCAGTCGGCAACAACTCTTATTTGGCAGGTGGGGTGAAGGTATTTGCCAAAGGTGCAAGTTGAAAACACATTACTCCAAAGGGTTAACACCACAAGAAAGTTAAAATTAACAGGAGCTAAGCACACATTTTTAGTAAAAAACTGTTTTAAAAGGTCATAGTAAGTTGCTTTCTCTTACCCATTTCCTGAAGTACTGGAGCACCCTGGAGAGTGACTCAGAGAGGTGCTGCCAGCACAAGGACTCTTCTTAGTGGATAAATCAAGCACACCGTCTGTAGAGACAAAAGAATTGCTTCAGTGTTTGAAGAAGTAGGATCAGCCATGCTGATCTTGTCTTCAGCTGAAAAGACAAAGTAAGTCTTCTGAGCTGAAGTCGTTTTTAGCCCATAACATTTTTTGGTTTATTGTATTTTTAAACAAAATAAGGCTTGGATTTTTTTTCAATATGGTTTACATGTGACTTCAATACAGTCTTCAGAAATCACAATAAAAATTAACAAAATTAAAAGTGTATCTGTTACAAGAGACATAGCGTAACAAATTACCTACAAGTGACAGTTCTGGATACAACAGAGCCTATCACATAACTACTTCAGTGGTCCAGAACTGAGACAATCTTCAAGATTTGTCAACGTGAGATATTCCCACCTTAAAGGGAGGCTGCAAGCCAGTACTCAGATTTTTTTTTTTTAAAATCCAAATCTCTTGTAGGAAAATTCACTGAGAATTTCATATTGGAAATTACATGAACACACATAAAAATGTGAGATTCCTTCTCATGTAGCAGCCAGCTTCATCTTTTTTCATGTCTCCAGTGGGTCCCTATTGGAAAAGCTGCTACCTTCCTCCTCTATTGTGTCTTTTATTCCCCCCTCTTCCATATGCCAGAATGGTTTTCCTGTTAGACAGCTTCCTCCACTTTCACTAATGGCACTTCCTCACACTCCCCCCATGCTCCCCTGTAAATCCTTAGATAAATTCTGCATTTATAGGCACCAGAAAAGGGAGCATGATTCACCAGAAATGCCTTGCTCCTGCTGCACTGAAGCAGCTTGAAATCCTGGTCATTTTAGTAAGGGCAACATTGTCATTGAAGCAGCCCAGCCATCTGAAGTTCCTGGAAACTTGGAAATGAGGAATTTACGAGGCAAATATAAATGAAACCTGTTGGCAAGGTGAAGTCGAGACACATCAGAGCTCCTCACTCATTCCATCTAATGAAGTGAATACCACCCAACACAAGAACAATGTATAACGGCTTTCAGATTGCTTAAAGTTCTCATTTGACATATGGGGAAAAAACACGATAAACAGTGAACTAGAATTAACTTACAGAAAGCTGTTCCACCCACTGCATTTGGGAACACACCATAACCTAAACTTAAGCAAGCTGAAAATTAAATTTTCTTTTTGAACAACACTTATGCAGGCACAAGAGGCAGAGACTGGATCAAGTCCTTCCTTCTTTTCAAGAGGCTGGACAGCACAGGCAGCTGCTGAAGGCACTTGCATCCATGTTTCTTCCCTCAGAAGGGTCAGTATGACCCAGAAGTCCCTGAGGCGAAGCAGGGCCAACCTCACACCCAGGGAAAAGCTTACAACTAGCTGGGTTCGCCTCAACCCACTAGATCAAAATATAGCACAAAGCACCACCAGCAATCTCTCATGACAGCCTCTGAAATCTCTCATTAACAAGTTTGGCAAAATCTCTTTCCAATTACATTAAATGTAAATTGGGAAAAAAATTTACATCAGCAAACAGATTACTGTATAAGTCAATACGCACGTGTTCTACTTTCATAACAAGTGTTTCAACATTATACATTATCTTACAGCTTTTTCCATCACATGGTAGCTAAAGAACAGTTCATGTACATGCTTTTTTCTTCACCATACCATCCTCTAATTAAAAAGGAACAAAGCAAAACTGATTCTCTCCCTCTTTCTTTCACCAAAAAGTTTAACAATGAGAAGAGTTTAAGATTTATAAACATACATGCAAAACACACTCACAAAATGCATTTATAATAAAGACAGCTAGAAACAAATGCCTATCAGATAACTGTACAGGTCAACATTTCAAGAGACATTATTCAACCTCTCACTGTAGTTTGTAACTGAAGTGCAACAACAGCTTTCAGTAAAGCTGTAAGTGCAGTATGTGTCCAGATGTCCAAGCTGCATATTACCGGACACATAATATCTGCCTGTTTACAAAAAGCTTCATAAACCAAATTTAAAAGAATAAAAGGATACCTACTCTTCTGTGCTAGCTAGAAAAGGCTTTTTTTTTTTTTGCAAGTACCTTTTCCATTTGCAGATGGACAGCCTACTGTGACAGAATGACTTCAAGCACTAACATTTTTCTGAAGAAGGGTAAAGGGTCTAATTTTAATCAGTATGATACACTTAAGATTCAACAGTTTCAGAAAAGAAAAGTTCATATACTATATCACTCACAGAATTTGCTTTTTTAAAAAAAGGCATTTTTGATGGAAAGCAAGGCTTTTGAATTAAAATAAGCTCTGAAACACTGTTAGAAGTTATTCAATCTGTGCTCTGCAGAACAAGCCTATTTTTAAGGTAGAAAAGAGACATTTCTTCCAAATGCACAAACCTGGAAGTTTAGTGCAACTCATGGGTATCATTTTTATAGCCTTCACAAAGCAATTCCTAACAGACTTTTAACAGATACTCTTCTCACACCATGACCAGGAAGAAAATAAATCAACCTCAGTCAGACTGTGCACTAATCTTCAGAGAAGAGACAACATTTTGATTTTCACGACCACATGAACTTCTCTTATCAGCAAGCATGCAGTCTACTTTGGCTGACTGTTTCTTGCAGCTCTCAGTAGGAACAGCACATTTATCTTCGGAGTCTAGAGCATGCCCATCCCCTTCGCCCTTCTTCAGAAGAATCTCTCATGGGTCTACGAGTCTACATTCTTTCAGAAAGTCTTTTCTCTCCCAGCCACATTAAACTAGTCATTATTTTATTGTAAAAAACATCTACTGCCTTTCCACTTCATATTTTATGCAAAAGTGCAACCTTCTAATAGTCTGGTTCTGCAACAAGAATGCCATTAATGGATTGCCACAGGATGCAAGACACTGGTAAGAGTCCTACCTTGTTCACTAGGTTCTGACTGAGACTTTCTGACAGTAAGGTCCAGAGGTGAGTCTTGGTCAGCCATGAGCAGTTTGCTGAGCACAGGGTTCTGAGCAGTTGCAGCCGTGGGAGAGGAGGCGACCAGAGATGCTTTCAGCAGGCTTTGGTTCTTTGTGCTATTGGGCTGGCTGGAGTCCTGAGTAGAGCTATTTTTTGAGGTATATTCAGCAGCAAACTGTCGGATCATTCGCTGCATGATCTCACGGGCCACTAGGGGAATATTGGGGTCAGAGACCCTAGGACTGTCTGCAAATATCAGAGATTTCTTTTAAGGAAGCACTTTAAGTAAAACAGTTTGTATATTAAGTCATTGTTTATTTATGAAAAAGAAATCGGGGAGGGGAAGTCAAAGATAAAATAGTTTCTGTAGAAAATGTACTTTAGTCTTAGAATACCTGAATAAGAACCATTGCTAATTCTGGTACAGCCTTCCCAAAATAACAATTTGCTAAAAGAAGCACGCAATTTCATATTTTGTTTTAAAATATAGGTATATTTGACTACACCTTTAAGAGGTGTGGAAATGGAAAGGAGAACTAAAGTGCCAAGTAATGGACCTCATCCAAAAATATTAAACAGTTTATACAGTGGAAGAATTGCATAACTTACCTGCAGCTACAGAAGGGTAATATGGTGAATAAAGTTGCAGCAGTTTACTGAGTTTACTGAGAAATAAAGCCCTACAATTCTGATAATTTAAAATTATTCACATGGAGATCAAATGTTTAAGTGTCTTCCATCTCATTCTATCTATTTCATTTGATATTTCTACCATTGTAATCAATGCAGGATCAGGAATTACCCAAAGAACTTGCATGTACACAAGACGTGTCACATGACAAGCAATTCTATTTCTAGAAGAGCTGCTAAATCTATTAGTAACGGACGTGAAACAGAACAAGAAGGCATTCCAATTTATTTATATGAAATTATGTATAAATAAGAAAGTTATCTGGGCATGTGGGCAACCCAAAAATTTATTGACAAAAATCACTAATTTAGACCAGTAGTAATTTGTGATGTGAAAGTAAATCTGTAACTCTTAAATCACAAAAACTAAGTCCTGCCACTACACTTGAAACACTGTGTTCCCTGGCCAAATCAGTTTTGGGTTTACTAAACAAACAAACCCTCACCCCATAAACCAAAACAACAGCAACAACGAACACCAACCACCCACAATACCCTCCAAAAATCCCAAAGCACAGACAACCACACCACTATTCCAGAAATGGCTCAAAAGTTTTGATTTTCTATTACCAAAGAAACATTCAGGAAAAAACTGTACAGCAGAAGACCAAATAAATCTTTAAAATCAGCTCTCAAGAGGGAACAACAGAGAAGTGTTTACTACCTCTCTTAAAGAAATTGTCCAGGTTGAAAGGTAATCGATTGAGATTGAGCTATTAGAAGCATTAGCCAAATCTTCTGTGGGACCTTTCAGTGTTAGATTTGCCTTTTGCCACCATTTTTGTCAAAAGTACATCAATCCAAGGAACCAGCTTTACTGTATGTGTAAAAGATGACTGACATGAAGGTTTGAGCAGAACTGCCCACAAATCAAAGAGCAGCAGTAGCAGCCTCTTTCTTGATGAAACACCATGCTGAATACTTATCAAGCCCAAATTCCTTTCTGCTAAGCACAGCTTTCTACACCTAAGATCTTACACGGTCACCACGTACATTTACAGTAAATTTCTATAAATCCCATAAATTTACAGGATGTTTATGTAAACACATAACCATTTTCTTTAAAATATCCTGTAGATTTTACTTGTTGCTAAGTATCAAATGCTACACTTTTAAGAAGTTACCAAAAAATGAGCCAAACTTAAATTTTGGAATATTTATAATCTCACTTGCTTCTCAAATGGTCCACATACAAGCCAGCCTGGAAAAGTGTGGAGGTTTTGTTCAGCTGTAGTGGCATTTCTTCTAATTTTCTAATCTCTCACTACAACCTCCTGAAGGATATAGAAAGGCTCTAGAGAGGCCCAGAGGGACACAATTTGATGGCATGATCACAGAGATACCAACTGTTTCCCATGTGCTTGTAGCATATACAAGTGGGGTTGGCAGGAATGCAGAACTCTATGGCTCTTGTGTCTTCTGAAAGAAGATTCAGGCCTTTACTGTGCACCGTGTTCATATGTTCATTTCAAAAATGCTTACATCTGAACACATTTACACATTCAGAAATAAAGTATTACATATGCCTCCAGTCATGCATCCTTGTAATCTGCAACTTCAAAGAATCAGCCCAGAATGACAACTTTCTAGAGCTGTTCAAGATAAACGCACTAATTCAGGTCACAAAACTCCATTTTCAAGCAGAAGGGTAGGTATCTAGCACATTACAGGCTTCTTGCTTAATATAAAGCCTGAATGCTGAGGATTAAAGCTGTTCAAAAGTGAGTGGAAAATATGTGCTGGTGCCCCTCCAGCATCACTTGAAATCATACAGATATTTATCTTGACTCCACCTGTCCAGGTTTAAGAAAATAAAACTAAAATTAACTAAAACGTAGAAATTCTCAGAGAAGAAAAAATACAGCAAAAAATTACCAGCTATAAATAGTCTAAAGCAGTGCCTCTGAGCTTTAGAACCTTAATAGCTTTTGTGTATTTTCAGACTGAAATCTTAAAAGGGCCGTATCAAACAAATAAAAGTATTATTTCATTAAACCAGAAGAAGGTCCTGTCCTGCTACAAAGTAAAGGTAATAGACAACTAAGTACCTCAGTACAGAGTACTACCACTCTGCTATGACTGGAAAAATATGAACATTTGAAGGAAGTATTAGTAGGTCAGAGTGCCGGGGACACATATTTCAGAGAAAGGACTAAGATTAACGCACAGTAAACCTGTTCAAAAGTTTGCTGATCTTGTCAATTCCCTATTCAGTACATGAATGTGTGTCAAGTGTTTAGAGAGCATCTGCATTTTCTCTGGTCTACCTGGGCTACAGAATACCCATCTCAAATGTTACTGGCAGTGTGGATGCAAAGAAGAAAAAACCTAATTGCTGGCATGAAGCCAAGAGAACTCAGCATCTCTGAGCAATGTAGGAATGTCAGAGTTCTGCCATTCGTTGTGTCCTCTTTGGTATGACAGTGCCTTTGATTTTTATGGAACTAGCATGAGTTAGATTTCAAGAAATCTAAATACAGGCAAGCTTGAAAATCATGCATTAAGGATTCAGAACTGACTTCCTGCGAGGCTTCTACCCCTCACCTATTACTCAAGCACAGCTTTGTCCAAGGAAAGAAAACAAGGGTATATTTTTAAATTTTTCTCAAAGATTCTTAGACATTTCACACGTTTCATTATCTTTATTCTGGGTATTCAGCCATGGACAGACTATTACACTCTTCATTAGCACACTGCAATATCTGCTGCTGGGTCCCCAATGAATTTTTAAAAAGCATACTTTGCTAATAGACACACACATACACATCATACATAAAGATTTAAGTTTAGTGGTAAAAGAATGAAGTCTTTAATAAACAAATTGGAAATTATGGCAGGACTTTTTTTTTCCCCTCACCAGAGAAAGCAATATGGAAAAAACTTGTATTTTCTCTAGACTTTAGTTTTCTTAAATTCCTTCTGGATTTGAAGATAACTGGATAAACTCAAAAGGAAAAGGAAACATTAACCTTACAAGAAAAAAGAAAACTTGAAAAGGAAGTCTTGGAATAAAGGCATTATCTGAACCATCAGTAGTAATGCAGTAACTATCCTTCCTACCATCCCACATGTATTACAAAATACATAGATGCATCATAATGTTATTTATTCATTTGAGTCATAAAAGAAAGGCTAAGATACTGTTATCTACTTAAAACACCTTTAAATATTTTGGTCACTGGAAGGAAGGGCTGAGGACTGGCAACAGCAATTTCTAATTTGTTAAACTGAAGCCTTGCATTGTCCCCCAGCAGATAGGTTGGAATTACTGATTTGGCAGATTTTCTCACACATGGGTTAGACTGATAAAGTACAATTTACTTTCATTCAGGATGCATTTGGAAGCAACCTCTGGATTCATGTTTCTCAGATTGGTAGAAAACACTGAAATAAGCTCTGTGCCTTCCTTAAGAGCACAGTTTAAACAACAACTCTCCAGAAGATATTTGGGGATTTTCTAGCATTGACCATGTTCTCAGCATATTCTACAGCAATTTTTTTGCTGATTACGTTTTAAATTTGCCATGTATTCCCCTTAGCACTATTCCAATATTATTTTATAATGCAGATTGTTGGGATTAGGGTGGGTAATCAATACCAATAGTGAAAAGACTGATACCTTTAAGAAAAACTGCATTAGTACATATCTCATCAGAATAAAATGATTTTTTTTAAAAAAAAACCACATTACCCACCTACTACCACCACTGCCACTTGACCTTTCTTCCAAACAGCCCACTCACCTAAACACTGGTTATGGGGAACAGTTCTGCGGGGTAAGAACTGAGTCATCTCTCCAAAAGTGAAAACACCAGTGTCTCATGGAGAGATTTGGTTTAGGGTTCAACAGTATATTCTCTTGCGCTATTGCTACCTTACTTGACAGTCAATTTTTATCCTTAATAAATATATATACAAAGAAGATGACTAAAAAATACTGAACATAAAACTTGAACATCACATCTTTGATACCTACATTGCATGCAAAAAGACCACAAGAGAGTGTTTCCCACATCCTCCTCCCCCCATTAAAACCAACCTTTTCTGTAAAAGACTGCATTGAGGAACTCTTCCGCTTGCCTTTCAAAACGAATGATTTTTGCTTGCTCTTGTCTAAGCAGAGCTTCTTGTCCAGCTTCCGAGGCTGGCTCATCCAGACTGACTAAGTGTTCCTGCAAAGATATTTAATATTTGTAAGATCTTCCAGACTCCAAAATTAGTAAAGTTCCCTCTGCACTCAATATTATACTAAAATCAAAACTTTTTAAGGTACTCAGTGTTGAATTTATTGAAATCAAAACTTGTTTTTCTGGCTGCATCAGAACATTGTACTTTATCCCTTTTTCTTGTTGTAAATTGGGCTGGTTTGAAGGTAAATCAGCAGGAGGAATTAACCCCACAGAAATACCTTGCCAGTGATTTCCAGATGGAGCTACAATTTAATAGGAAAGTTACAATAAAGGCAATGGTACAGAAACACCAGCTTAAACTGACAAAGCCAGAGTACAACTGGGCACCCTGTTGGTCAGGGTCAGGGTGGTGGCTGTCTGATTAAATGGTGGTTGCAGTCCCATGGAAACAATGGACGTGGACTTGTCAAAGCAGTAGTCCTGTGGAAAGGTCTGGTCCTTATCTAGAGGTCCAGTGGTGGTTCCCCCAAGTCCCCAAACCTCAAGATCATACACCCTCAAATCCAGGCAGGAATGTTTGGTACCTCCCCCAGGGCAGGGAATTTTACAAGGGAATGATGTAACCCTATGAGACACAGGATATTTTGGGGAGTCCTTGATGGCCCATTAGCAGAGATGACCACCCTTAGGCTGGGTGTAACAAAGAGAACTACACCCAACTCACAGTTGGGGTATGCAGATGTTACAAAGGTGTTACCCACCACTAATAGTTCATCAGAAGGTGATGTAGGTGGTGATAGAATACATACTTTGGTGACACCTTACATTGTAACCCAAGACATTACCCACCCCTTATTCTACACCATCTACATCTTTAACTCTACTTTATATATATATATATATATACATATATATATATATATATACACATACACACACACATAATGAAACATTACACACTTTCCCACTTAAAATTAGGTCCCATTGAAGTACACAACAGATTTCCCCACCTTTCTGCATTACCCACCAAGTGTAACCAGGTCCCTGAGCAGTATCAATCCCATGGACAGATTTGCCTTTCTCTGAGGTGGGATTAATCCAAACTATTTTTCTTAACATACCTGTCACATGTACCACAGAGACTTTATCTCCATCTACAGTGTGTAAGGGTTCTGACTGGGCTGGACCAGCTCAGTTGATGGAGCTTTTGGTGTTGACCAACCAGGTGGCCTTTGCTAAATGTAGCTCCCAATTTTTGAAGCCTTCAGGGTGGTTTTTAGCCGTCCATTGCACTGTTCAATTTTCCCAGCAGCTGGTTCATGATAAGGAATATGGTACACCCAGTCAATGCCATGTTCCCTAGCCCAGGGGTTTATAAGACTGTTCTTGAAATGAGCCCCATTGTCAGACTCAGTTCTTTCAGCAGTGCCATGCCTCCACAGGACCTGCTTTTCCAGGCCCAAGATGGTGCTCTGGGCAGTGGCATGAGTCACAGGGCAGGTCTCCAGCCATCTAGTGGTTGCTCCTACCATGGTCAGCACATAGCACTTGCACTAGCGGGTTTGGGGAAGGGTGGTGGGGTCAGTTTGCCCTGCTTCCCCTGTCCACCATACCATAGAGGCTTCATCCACTTGGCCTGCTTGATTGCAGTGCAGGTCTCAGTCACGGATGACCTGTGAGATACTGCCCATGTTTAAGTCCACCCCATAGTCACAGGCCCATCAGTATGTCCCATCTCTTCCCTGATGACTGGAGGCATAGAGGGTCTAACAAGCTAGAAGTAATTCTCCTTTGTGCTATCAGTCCAGATACTTCAGCATCTCCACCTGAGATACTTTAGTCTTGGCATCTCAACCTGCCAGCTTGTTGTTACTTCATTAGTCTGACTTTTGGGTCCACATGATGGACCTTCACAGTCAGCTTCTCTACCCAGGCAGCAATGTCTTGCCAGATCTCAGCAGCCCAGATGGATTTCCCTCTATGCTGCCATTTGGCCTTTCTCCACCGATTCAGCCATCCCCACAGAGCATTAGCTACCATCCAGAAATCAGTGCAGAGACAGGGTCTTGGCCACTTCGCTCATTCAGCAATATTCAAAGCCAGTTGGCTGGCTTTAACCTCTGCAACTTGACTTGATCCTGCAGTAGCTTCTGCAGCTTTCTGTGTGGGGGTCCTTAGAGCAGTTTTCCATTTCTGGTTTGTTCCTACAATTCGACAGAACTGTTGGTGAAGAGGGCGTTATCGCCCGTTTTCTTTCTCTGGCAGTTGGTTATGTGCTGGGGTGTCCTCAGCACATTTCACCTGCTCCTCTTCTTCTTCAGAAGATAGTCCAAAACTCTCATCTTCAGGCTAGTTTGTTATGATTTCCAGACTCCCAGGTTGATTAGGATTTCCTGTCTAGGCTCACTGTGTGATTAGTGAGATCCAGTTGCTCCACATAGCATCAGTGGCACAATGCGCAGAAGGAACGTTCCCTTTCAACACCCAGCCCAGCACTGGTAGTCAGGGTAACAGGAGCAGCTGTGCTTCAGTGCCAATCACTTCCGAGGTGGCTTGAACCCCTCTGTAGGCTGCAAGAATCTCCTTCTCAGTTGGGGTATAGCTGGTCTCAGATCCTTTGTGTCCCCGACTCCAGAACCCCAGCGGTCATCCTCGGGTCTCCCCAGGTCAGACCATTCTCTCTGGCCACAGTGCAGAGCACATTTTTAAATCCTGCACTGTTCTCACTGGCCAAAGGGCTACTGCATGGGCAAACCCTGTTTAATTTGTTCAAAAGCTTGTTCAGGGCCCCACCGACAATAATTTTTCTTTTGTGTCATGAGATTGAGGGGGCTTACAATTGTAATGAACTCTGGGATACGCATCCCCCCAAAGCCCACAGCACCTAGGAAGGCCTGTGTTTTTTTCTTGTTGTTTGGTGGAGACATAGCTATTACTTTGTTAAAAACTTCTGTTGGAATCTAGCAATGTCCATCTTGCCACTTTACTACTAGAAACTGAATTTCATGAGCAGGTCTCTCAACCTTACTTCATTTAATGGCAAGCTTTCAGGGGAATCTGGATGATCTTCTCTCATTTCTCGAAGACTTTCCCAGCTATGTTATCCCATATGATGATGCTATCGATAATGCAGATGTTCTGGAGCCTTACCCTTTTCCAGTGCAGTCTGGATCAGTCCATGGAACTCTGCTTCCACCCCAGGGCAGTCGATTCAAAGTATATTCCATGCCCCTCCAGGCAAAGGCAAACTGGGGCTTGCACTCTGCTGCCAACAGAGAAAAATTATTGGCAATGTCAATGGTCGCATGGCACTTTGCTGCCTTGGACTCCAGCTTGTACTGAAACTCCAGCATGTCTGGCACAGAAGCACTCAGTGGTGGGACGATTTCATTCAGGCCATGGTAATCCACAGTCAGACTCCACTCTCCACTGGACTCATGCACTAGCCCTATAGGGCTGTTAGTGTGGTGAAAGAGTCTTGCTGATCATTGCTTGTAACTGGTGGGCTTTCCAGTTCACAAATCATCTTATGGATGGCAATCAGAGTCTTGGGCGGTGCAGTATTGCTGACAGTGCACCGTTGCTGTGGTGATTGGTACCTGCTGCTCTTCAACTTTTAGCAGTCCCACAACAGAGGGATTGTCTGAGAGACCAGGCAGAGTATTCAGTTATCTGATTTCTTCTGTCTCTAGAGCAGCTATCCTAAAGGCCCAGCAATGTCCATTTGGGTCCTGAGATAGTCTATGCCAAGGATGCACAGGGCCTCTGGAGCAGTCACGATGGGGTGCTTCTGCCACTCCTTCCCAGTCAGGCTCACTTCAGCATCCAATGCAGTCAGCTGCTGGGATCCCCTGTCACCTCAGAAATGGAAACGGATTCCACTCTCACATACCTTGATGACATCAGGGTACATTGAGCATCGGCATCAAACAGAGCCATAAACTTTTGTGGGTCAGACATGCCAGGCCATCGGATCCACACAGTGTAACAGATCCAACTGTCCCTTTCCTCTACCTGGCTAGAGGCAGAGTTCCTCTTAGCCAGTCATGGTACACACTGCTTCCCTCCTGTAAACATAACCTTGAGGTCCCTTCAAGAGGCTTGGTTAAATCATCATTCCTTTACCACCTGAAGTCTTGTCTATGAGAGACCGGAGCAGCATTGACCCTAGATGAGCTTCTTGCAGCCATTGTTCCTCCTTTCAGTTCACATACCTGGGTGGCTAAGGAAGAGGTGGTATTCCATCCCACTTCATGTGTTCTCCATGTTCCTGAAGGAAAAACCAGTGGTCACCTCATGGAGTGTATCCTCTCTCTTTGGCTGGGAGACACCTGGTCCTAATGGCAGAGGCTCTTGATTCTGGCAAGATGTGGTAAATTTCTTCCTTAAGCTCCTTCCTCAGTTTCTGGTGGCCCTCTTCAATTTTCTCTTCCAAGCTCCAGACGTGCTCAGCCAACTTTGTTTCCAGAGACAAGATGTGGGTGCATAACAGGGCAGTGACAGCATCCGTGTAAATTCTTAATTTGTTGACCAATGCACCTTCCTTGTCCTCTCCTTCCTTCAACTGCAGTGTTGGCAAGCAGTGGGAGTGTATTTCTGGTCCAAGCCATGCAAATTTCAACCACATTTGTGATGTGCACTGAACACCATCTGGGTTCTTAGAGAATCTCTAATTTTCCAAAAAAATACGTTCAGCACAGCCAATTCCCTTAGGCATTGGATACCTTGTTCCATCGTGCTCCATATTCCTTGTAGCACATGGATGTCCTCTTTACAAAGGTATCTATCCCTTATACTTGCCAGTAGCCACTGCCAGAGGCTGAGAGTTTCCTGGGTTTCCCTGATCCCCTGGTCAATGACCACATCCCGGGACAGTGATCCCAGTTGTCTGGCCTCAATCCCATCCAGAATGGTGTCACTGGCTGCAGCGCCCCAGTGCGGAGCCGCCAGGTCAGAACTTGTTTACCTGGCGGGTGCAGGCCCTCCACAGCTCTCACAGCTCACCCAGGGATAGGAGACCAAGCAATCATCTCTGGCTCTGTCTCTTCCACAGGGCGTGAAGGTCCTGCTGCCTCATCAATCAGTATGCAGACTGATTTGCTTTTCAATTTCCTTTTCTGAACAGGGGCAACTGCTACTGACTTAGGCTGTCATGGCTCAGTGACGGTTTGTGTGCCTGCTGATTTGCTTCTTTTCTCCTCCTCTTGAATATGCTGGACCACACCAAGCTTGGTCCTGACTCGAGGCGTGGTGTACACAGCGCAGGCCGTACAGAGAAGACAAAGCAGAACTAACAACAAGATTATGCCATCCTTGACATCCAGACAGAACTCAGTACTCTCAAAAACTGCTGTGTCAGGCCTGAAAGGCTATAAGAACCCATTGTCTACTCTTCCCCCCATTGCCTGGGTGTGATTATTAATGAGGCACCAGAAGCAGCAGCCCAGACCAGGACAGGTGAACAATAGAGGTTCACTGCCTCTGATGTTATCATGCAATAGACATAAAAAACTAACAAAGCAATTCTCATACCATTCTCTGGTCTCAAAAGAAGCATCACAAGTGCCAAATAGTTCCCCATGTGCAGAAAAATATAGAGAGCAAGGTACAACATCTATGTAAACATGTCAAGCATCATAGGCAGTTACTGTAATACAATGCAAAACTGCAATTGTGACTTCTCTCAGGATGCCACACACTGGGTACCAAAATATGTGCTGGTTTGAAGGTAAATCAGCAGGAGGAATTAACCCCACAGAAATACCTTGCCAGTGATTTCCAGATGGAGCTACAATTTAATAGGAAAGTTACAATAAAGGCAATGGTACAGAAACACCAGCTTAAACTGACAAAGCCAGAGTACAACTGGGCACCCTGTTGGTCAGGGTCAGGGTGGTGGCTGTCTGATTAAATGGTGGTTGCAGTCCCATGGAAACAATGGACGTGGACTTGTCAAAGCAGTAGTCCTGTGGAAAGGTCTGGTCCTTATCTAGAGGTCCAGTGGTGGTTCCCCCAAGTCCCCAAACCTCAAGATCATACACCCTCAAATCCAGGCAGGAATGTTTGGTACCTCCCCCAGGGCAGGGAATTTTACAAGGGAATGATGTAACCCTATGAGACACAGGATATTTTGGGGAGTCCTTGATGGCCCATTAGCAGAGATGACCACCCTTAGGCTGGGTGTAACAAAGAGAACTACACCCAACTCACAGTTGGGGTATGCAGATGTTACAAAGGTGTTACCCACCACTAATAGTTCATCAGAAGGTGATGTAGGTGGTGATAGAATACATACTTTGGTGACACCTTACATTGTAACCCAAGACATAAATGCAGCAGAAGCCTGTAAGATTTGATAACAATACAGAAAATAAAAGTCCATTATAAAGAAAACAGATATTTTACAGCATTTGGATGCAAATCTCATTTCTAGCACTTGTTCTTTGGCTATTAATTTTAGATTCAATAAATAATTGTTGAAGGCAAAACATATGCAGTTCTCCTAACTCTACACATCTGTTGTGTTGCACCGGGGCACACATTCTACATGCAAACTAAACAAAAAATGACCAAGCATTGTCAACAAGCAGGATCTTTTGTGAAGAGGCTCAGTAGTAACTACTTTTAAGTGAAATGTATTTAACTTAGTTGTTACAACACCTACAATGAAATAAATCCATTCTCACAATTGGAAGCAGCTGAGTAATCTCAAGAACATATTCAAACTAGGATAACTAAGCATGTGAGATACCAGGATACATCACTCATTTTAAATACATTTGAGAAACTAGACGACAAGGTTACAAAAATACAAAATCTAAATGCTTAGGTTCCACCCCCAGATGCACACACCTCTGCTTATTTTCTTTCCGTTTAATTCCTTGCTCCTGCTCAGGAGAAAAATTTCTTTACTGGCCCTCTCCTTCCACTTTCATTTTAAACTATATTAAAGATACAACTCAGTGGAAACAGCCCAGTAGCACCCTGCCTCACCAAAACCAAATATATTTTATATTATTCATATAAAGGCAATGTAAGAACAGCAAAACTTAATCTACTAAAGCTAACTAAAGCTTTACACTTGCTACATAGAGAAGGAACAAAGAAAAAGGGATCAGCCAGAAGAAAAAAATTTTAAGTGGTTTATGCTGGTGAACAGCTCAGTAAAGGATCTCTTGATCTGCATTCAGGAGAGGAGAGGAATAATAGCAAAAAAATGGCAATGCTTAGTTTTTACCCCCCAAACTAAGGAGAATCTCCTTACATGTAAGGTTTTTATCAGTGTCCATGCTTAGACATCAAAACATAAAGAAAGACAGTTATGTAAAAGAGTCAGATTTCACCTCACACTTAGGAAAAAAAAGTCTCCGGGTGTCTTCACTGACTATGTGAGACAAAATATACTGGAAATTGTTCTGCTTATTGCATTTTTAATTGGTTTCTTATCCACTGTACCATAATTATTCCAGGAATCTGCAGGTTTTTTACCCCAGAAGTAAAATTCAAGCTTTCACACTAAGAATTTGATTGTAATTGCTATTCAACTTCCAAGAGTGAAGTGGTTTTGTTTGGTTTAGGATTGTCTCCCTGGCTGGCTGGTTTCTGATGGGGTTTTTTTTTTTTTTTTCGGTTGAGGTGGAGAGTTGTTGATTTTTTAGCGCTGTTTTTACATTTTCCAGCATTTCTTCCCAATGACCATTATTTAGAACCACTAATTTTATGTTTACCCACTCAATCTACAGTTCTAAATCACAGCAAAATTTTCAGTAGCAGCATGCAGGTAGTAGGAAGAAGAAAAATCCAATTATATCTAGATAGCATTTTCATAGGGCGGGGTTTTTTTAGGGTATTTATATTCAGTTACTTTTACGTATTGTTTATAACACAGAATTCTTTCTATTCTCTTTGTGCTTCTCTTCAGGTGGGAAGCATGCCCTAGAGTATTCCTGGAATCCATCAGTGAACATGCAGTATCACTACATTGAACAATACACCTTCAGAGAAAGATACCTGGGATGGTTTGCACATGCTCCCTGAGGGCTAAAGCTCTTTTTGTATGTTAAAATAAACAGCATAACTATGTAATTAAGTCAAAGAGCCTTAGAAATACAGAGCTCAGGTTTTAAAAACACAAGGTCAATGTGTGACCTTTGAGATCACCGAATCCTAGGCAGCCTGGCCTCGTCAGCACTAGTGCTGGATGCTCTCTGAGAGCCTCCTTGTAGGAAATGTTGATACAGCAATTCCAAATGCTAAATTGCTGACATGAAGAGAACTGTATGATGCAGGCTGTTGTTGTGTAGATGTGCAAACAGCAGTTTCATGTTTAAGCCACAGCACGCACACACAGATGGAATGGTAAGAGCCCACAAGCTAGAACAGGATAATTCCTATCCATCTTCAGGGAGAAAAAGGAGGGAGGCTGCCCACAGAGCACCCATGGCTGACTGGTCAACCCATGGACCCTAGAGTTAAAATCCAGCCACACACCCTACCTCAAGGCAAAATCATGAACACTGAGTAAGAAAGGAACATTTCAACACCCCTAGGTTGTCTTCTCCAATGCTTTTTTTCCCCTTAAGACTATAGAGCCTTTATAATTCATAGCCATCACAAAGGAGAACAATTTTCAGTAGACAAGCTTTAAGGGCACCAGAGACTCTTCTTTCCTTCTACCTGTAAGAGTATCATTCTTGTTGCTTTCATTTCAGTACTATTCAGTTTGTTTACATGTCTCAAAAAGCTATGGTCACTTCAGGCTTCACCAGCATTAAGGTTTTCCTCTCCAGATATTTATACAAATTCTTCTCCTGAAACAGTCTCCAAAGTCGTTTACTGCTTTTACAATCCTATCACTTTAAAGACATCTGTAACCTGTGACTTGACAAAACAGGTTGGTCTGTCCTGTTTTACAAATGTATCAAGATAATTTTCAATTCTGAACATATCCTTTAAAGCATCTATAACTGTTCCCAGCTTAGTATTAATGAAAATTCAGATAGTTTAATCAGTTTTAAGACATCACTCACTTACTGAACATATTTTTTTTAATAGTAAGATGACTGATGTCATATTTATCAAACTCAAAACAAACGACTGATCCATAGCCATTGACTACCATTTATTATCTATAACAGGGGGAGAAGAAATATATCAGTGGAATATAAATGTAAGCATATTGTGGTGCTTACATTAACACTGATGCACAGGCAAAGCTGCAACCCTGCATTACTACTAAACACATCTGGAGATTATCACCAACAACCTTTTCAAGTTTTAGCCTCCGTATCAAATTATTTTAAAATGACACAATACAATATTGACAGTCTAAATACTTGAGGTTTTAAGTGATGAAATCCATTTAAAATGTTTTAGAGCATGTTCCAGCGTACTTAGGGATCTCTGTGCAGTTAAAACACATCCTAAAGCCATCAAAAATTATAACAGTTCTGCAACTTCAACTCATTTTCAGATATTTCATTTGCCATCTTCAATTATTCTACAAGGTAATGCTTTAGATGAGTGATAACTTCTCTTCAGAATTATCCAGATATTCATCACAGTTTACATCTTATTGCTTATGTTCCTCCATAGTTGAAGGCCACCAGATTTGCACAAAATAATCACAAGCTTTTAAAAATACCCAAATCATATTACAGTAATTTTGAATTTTAAATTAACTTGTTCAAATGCTGTACCTTACCAAACTTCTTCACAAATGAAAGAATTGTTAGAGGTGCTTTCACTGAAGCCCAAGTATTTTAGAGAACTTTGCAGACCAGAATCAATCCTCTGGCATCAACAGCCCATGAATCCATAATATGATCCTAAAAGTCATCTTCTCTCTTGCAATTTTTGTAGCTTAAATATATCTATAAAATAGTTAATGTGTTTAGGAGTATTATCCTACTAGTTCTGCTCTCACTAAATAATGAGATTAATTGTGTGTCCGTGTGTGTTCCTCTTTTCTCTTAATACACATGAATTGCTTTATGTCACTATAGACAATAGTGTTTTCTACACAAATACACTCAATTGAATATTCTTTAAGGATTCATTTTCCAGTATCTCTTTTCTTCTGGCCTTTCTTAAACTAGGCTTGAGCTCCAACTACGAGCAAATGACACTAGAGACTATCTCATTTGATACAAACATTCTATGTGGAGCCAAAGATCTCTTCTGTAATGACAGCTCAGTCAGATTATTTAACAAACGACACGGAAAAATTAGGAATCATAACTAAAGAGAGATAAGGCTAGTAGATTTCCTGTTCAATCCATCTGAATTGATGGGTCTTCGCTGTACCAACACCTTTTTGAAGGAAAAGTGATAAAGACCACAGGCAATAGAGAGTAATCCCAATTGCAGATTATCCAAGTGTGAATTTGTCAGATTTGGTCCCATAGAACCCAATCTTTCTCTCACCACATGGGAGACAGCCAGAGCTGCCAACTGGTTTGGGTTTTTTTCTTTCAAGGTACCTGTCCATTTCTGCACACAGGCACCAATGTTAATAACCTGGCAGCAGAGCCTTAGGTAACCAGTTTATTCTCCTATGACACCATACAGAAACAACTGTGTATTCTGCATTTTGTGATGGAAAGAAAAAATCCAATTTCCAAAAGTTCTACATTACTGCACATAACCCCTTGGATTTGGGAAACAATATGTCTGGGAAGATGCTGGCTCCCTACTTTTATTATCTCTCAAATGAAGACACTTAAGTCCATTTCTCTATCAAAACCTGTCTTGTATTTTGACTGCCAAAAAATGCAGATATTTGCTCAATATTTGCAATTAGAACTACTGCTGCAAATAAATTAATCTTTTTAGAGTACTTCAGCAGTTGGTTTTCCATCCTTTGAAGAAGTCACATAATTGAACCTTACTGCCTGCGAAAGCAGAACAACTATCACTGAAAAAGTGGGAGAGCTAATGCAGATATTTATCCTTTAAGCAGCTCTGCCAATAAACTAATACTGGACTTCAATTCTCATCCTACAGTCCAGAACTCATTTTTACTTATGCACAACTACTGGTCTCCTAAGTTACAGGTAATTTTTATGGGCAAATGAAATCCAGAAAAAACCCTGAACATATTTATTGGTTTTCAACTTGTTACACCAGGTACCTACATCTCACTTACAGGTGAAAATCAAGTGCATTGATTAACTATTCCATTAATCCAAAAGGAGGTATTGGTAATTATGTCCTCAAAAAAACCCCCAAAACCAGGCCAGCCACAGTCCCACGCTATTGTAATCCATGGCTTGTGACTATCCTGCTCCCAGCTACAGCATCAATTACACACCTCATTCTGTAACCCAGCACTATACAAGCACCAACCCAAACCATCCCACCCTGCCCAGTTCTTTTCCAAACAAGCTGAGAGGATGCACATGAACAGCCTGTGACTCTCTAGAGTGTTGAAAATCGGTCCAGATGTTCAATGGAAGAGATGTCAAATAAACTAGTACCATTCCTAATTTAGTTGAATAAATTAGCTGAAGACGTCCATTATTCAGCTGAATACCAGATTAAGCTACAAACTTTTTTCTAACGATTTGGTCTCTGGTATTATAATTCCATTTAAGATGTTGTCAAATTCACACTATTTGAAGGCTCTTGTGAAAGAATCATATTTAACTGTGTACTGTAAGCTAATGACATCAGTGCCAGCAGGGTAGCAATCTGCTGCACCCACAGGGGAAAGGAAGCACTCCCATCCTACCATTTCTCAGATGACACACAAAAAACTCTAGACCTGAAAGGAGACATATTATTCCCTCAAAAACAAAATGAACAAAAAAACACAAACCAAAAAGCCAAAATACCAAAACCCAACAGGATTGACAGAGAGGCAGGAGTGCAGTAAGACTGCCTTTTTGAATACCTACCCATATGCTGTCACATTGGCCCCCACTACGACCAGTCTCTCACCACAAAATTAATTTCTGAATCAATTCAATGGCTTAACTAGAGCTGTGTTTAATACTGGATTTTGTCCTTTTACGAGAAGAAAAGGCAGAACTCCTTACACAAGAAGTATATGCACGTTACCTGCTGTCAGTCTCAATGAAATAACCATAACTATGAAATAACTATGTTCTAAATGCAAGCATTCCTAAACCTCCTCCTATGCCTTAAAAATCTGTAATACTACAAAAACAAGCATGAACTGGCAGCATGGCAAGTATCAGTGTCAACAAGGTACTTCCTTTACGGACAAGCCACGCAGCTACATGTTAGCTGCTGCAGAGGAAAGAGTGCTTTTGTTTCGTTCCTAAGTTGATAGAGATCCATTCTGGTGTTGTTTTACACTGTGCACAAGAAGCAGTAGTCACAAATTCCAGTAAACGAAGTTCTGCCAAGACAGATGATCCTTCCTTCCTATGTTATAAAACAATCACAATTTCAACACGTGGGCTGAACAACAATCGGTATAGCACCATAGCTTTTGTTTTATATACAACTGTAATCTCCTTAAGAAAATAAACTGAAAGTTTATTGTGTTGGCAAACCTGACTTGTCCAGGTTTAGGTTCAGACTTCATTATGAAGAAGCACAGTACAAAATCTACCATGCATAAGAGCACTTTAATAAAAGGACATGGCCCACAGGGAAGGAGATTCCAAGATACAGAACAAGATTCTAGATTGTCAAAATGGACCACATTTCCATACTGAAGATAAGCCTCTCATCTGACTGTAGTAAACATGCACAAGCCACAGACCGGTTCCCTTGGGAGGGTTTCATGATGCCCAACAAAATCTCTTACAAAGAACTCAATAAAACCCAAAACAAATAAAGAACACCAAACAGAAAAAGCTAATGCACAGGGAAAAAAAGGAAACCCACCACCTGCATTACATACTACAAAGAAAAGGTTGCAGAGAAAGAGGCAAGTCTGTTCATTAACTTGCATATTTTAATTCAGAAAACCTTTTTCCAAAGGAGGGGAAAGGGGTAGGAGGTTGCAGATTTTCCATATTCAGTTAACTAGGAGCAGCAAATTCCCTCCTTTTGTCCCTCCCCTACAACTACTAGCTTCACACATCTGCATTGTTACCTTCACTTTTTCTCTTCTCAGGCAGCAGAAAAGACAATTTTCATCAAAAGACCAATCAGAAACACCTTCAGGCTCACAGTCTGTAAATCAGAAGAATAGCAAATTACTTCATATTCATAAACCATGACACAACTGGAGCCAAAAGAGAAATACTGAATTAAATACCTGTTTCACAACATTCTTGCCTGCATTCTGAGGATTCAGGCTTCATTTCGGCCATTTTTCTAAATCCTCAGATTACCAAACTATATACATTTTATCTATGCACAACAAATCTGTTTTTCTGAGCACTGCAAAATACACTCCCAGCTACATAAAGATGAACGCACACTCATTAGTAATTTTAGCCAATATGAAACTAACTGTGAGCACTGCCTGGGGGAGGGGGAAAAAAAAGCACAAATCACCACGGTAACACACATTTTCTAGAGGCAGTGCTGAGGCTGCTTCTGTCATTAGAAATGCAGAACAAGATACAAACATAGAGATTGAATACCTTTAAACAAACTGAGATCTTTTAATAATCCAGGTCCAAACAGGCCTTCTAGAATACTTTCAAACCCTAAAAGCAAATAAAAGAATTGTTAGCTTTCTAGATTAGTACGTCACTACGATATTAACAATAGCAGTTCTATATTTATCTGTTCCAAGAACAGAGCTCAACATGTTTTCTCCAAGTATTACAAGATACACGGGTCAATTGTGATGACTGAACTACTGATAAATCATAGCACAATCTAGAGTCCACTGACTCCTGTACTTTTCTAAACAGCTTGGTTAAAAACAAAGAACATTACAACATTGAAATAAACCATTTTGAAAAGAGCATAGGAAGCTGCAGGTTCTACAACATGACCGAGTAATTTCTACACAAATAAAAATACACTCATTTAAGCTCCAAACTGAAAGAAGGTACATTTTCCCAATTAAAAAAAATACATTCTTCCATCTCAGTGGCATTCAGTTACTTTTCTGAATTTCAGTAAACATTACAATCAGTGTTTCCTAAAGAGTTGCATTTTTGAGGGGAGAAAATGGAGAGGGATTCAGTGTTGCCATATCACTAAGGAATGAAATTTCAATCACAGATATGCATCCAAGACACACACAGTCCGATTTACTTCAATGCCACAATTTATACCTCACTTAAAATAAATCTCATCAATTTGAGTTTATTCCAGAAGAGGGAAAACGTGCACCAAAATTACTGCCATTATTTGGAAAAGTTAAATCAATATTACGCTAACCCCCTGCTGGCAGTAAAAAATCTACAGAGCTATTAACTACCCAGTACTATGAGAAGATTAGCAGGGTATGAAAAGTACAAAGATTACTTTACGGGTGACAGACAAATTCCACCTTATAAAAATGCATAAAAATGAATGACCAGAAAAATTCAAGACTATAACTTACTATATTGCCTGCCCTTCCCTCCCCCCTCCAATACTTTTGCTTTGTATGTTTAAGAATGGTTCTCAAGTAACTAGGGGCTTCTAGCTTCTCCTACTTGTTTGAGTCTTTGAGTGGCAGAAGAAGAAATAAAAAACAAGTTATGAAACAAAAATACGGTCTTAAATTTAGAGGAACTTGCATGGGTGAATCAGGGACAGATAAACTACCCAAAACAGCAGTGTTTAAGATATCAGTCAAAATCTAAATGATCACATACTATGAAGGAAATAGTTTATTACACTTCAAAAGAGCAGTAATTCTAAAATAATTCTGACTTCATCCAGATCTAACATCTAAGTTATGTTTTGGAGAGCAGTCTTCAAAAGGAAATGGCAAACAGCATTACACCCCTCTGGGTGTCAGCGAGAGTATCAGTGCACCAACATCTTCAGCAATCAAATGCAGGATCCTACAGAATTTGCAGCCTGCAACATGGCTTAGATGGCCAAAGCATTACTGAGGTACAACACTAAAAATCTAATCTCAGAAAGGACCAAGAACCAAAAACAAACAAAAAAAAAAGAGTGAAATAACAGTCAAGAGTGAAGAGAAATAGGGAGAAATCAGAAAACAAGGTGGAAGAAGAGAAACTGAAACTGGAAACACATCCCATTGAACAGCACCTTGTCAGGCAGAGAAGTAGCACTGCCTCCAAAAAAAGCCAATTCAGGCTTCAGGAAGTGGCAGGAACAGTGGGAAAGGGCCGACCAACCTGACCTAGAAGAAAAATAGGAGAATCAGGGTATTGACCCATAGGTTTATAACGTTGAATAGTTTATAACGTTTTAACATATGGGTAGTGACCCTCGGAATTTGACTCTGAAATGAAACCTTAAGGAAAATTGCTAATTAACCTTGTTCTTTATCTTTTTGTTTAAAACTTTTAATTTTATATATATATGTATAAAAATCAAAAGACTTCAGAAATTTTACTCAAACTCATCAATCTTTTAATAGTAACTGCCAGTGACTCATGCCCCATAGTTTGCCATGCATGCAATTGCACACTGAAATCCCTGCCAAGTTTTACAGCTTGGATATTGTACGATCATAGTTTGCTAGCCCACTGTTCTGAGTGATGCTAATGCCACTCGGGTTTTATTAATATTAAATATTGGATTTAGCAGTTGCATAGCAACAGCAGAACATCTTATGTGCAATGTTTGACATTAAAAAAGGCAAATAAGGGAAGTATGAATGTATTCAAAAATTATACTAGAGACTAGTAAAACTGCCATAAAGCTGAGCCCTTTTCCCCCCAAATGCAAAGTGCAAAGCAGCAAAGGCAGTTTATGCCCTGTGATGTCGTGTTCAGTCATTCAGGGCTCCAAAAGAGCAACTATGTACAGTTAATCATGCAGAATACATTGAAAACAAAATCTTGAAAAAGGAGCTGCCTACTTTTTATAGTATTTTTTCTCTCCATTGTCACTGCTCTTAGAAGCTTGAAAAGAACATTTCTTTTCCCACCGATTGTCCTTTTCCATTTGGCAGATGATATTTTCCTGCATTTCAAATGGAACAAAAATTAACATGGCTGCCTCTGCTAAATTCCAGTTTCTATATTTTCATCAACTGTATTTCAGTGTCTGACAGTTCATAGCAGCTGAAGAGCAGAGCCAGTGGAAAAGTTGCAGGAATAACAGAATTAGAAGAGAAAGGAGGTTCCAGTGTTTTAGAAATCAGTATTATTTATATATCAGATTAGATTTTCAATATCAGTTGTATTTAGATGTCTGATACGCTCTTCACAATCAAAGCTGCCACATATTTAACTCTTACAAATGTTACTGGTGACATTTAAAATGAAAAACATTTTTTGGATGTTAGTATAGAATTTAGAAAAATACATTTTAATTTTTTGTTAAAACCCAAACTTATAAAGTGTAAAACATGTCTCTTTTCCTAAAGGCTCTAGGATGTGAAGAATTAGAAAAAATAAACCCCAGAACAAAGAAAGAAAACTCCTAGTACTGAAGCAAAGGTGAAATAACTTTTTAAATGCAGAGTTTGTTACACACTTGTTCCTATTTCACAACTGTTAGCTCAAAAGTAAAGCATCCCCTGAAACATCCTCTGATAAAAATCTGGATATGTATGTGCCGTTTTTCTGCTAAGAACAGCCAAGGAAAGAAATTGAAACTAAAGGAGGGGTAGAAAAGGTTGACTATGCAGTCTTCAGCATGATCAATTTTCACTAGTTTTGTCTCTGTACCAAACAGTTTTATTTTCATATTTTCTTGGCATTTTTACCCATCTGTAACCAAATATTTTGTCATAAATTTAAACTGTAATTGCAGTTTGATGGCTAGTGGTTTAAGATGACAATGTAGCACAACAGTTTAATTTAAGCTTTGCAAAGAAAAAAAAAATCCCTCAAAAGAGAGAGACCCTGTGATCATTAAGTAGCTACCAGGCTCCTTGAGACAACACTGCTAGAGAAGTCATAGTTGATGGCCCATCTCTAGTAATGCAGATTAGCCAAAGACACATTCTCTACTATCAAAAATAGGAATGCAAGACCTTCAGAAAAAGATAGGGATGCATTTCTGGAGTGCCATTGATACAGAGCCTAGCACAGGATTTTTTGGTGTTTTTCCCCCTCAAGACAGCATAGCTCAAATATAGCTTTGAAAGGTCACTACATAATTCAGCCTTAGATATGTATATAATCAAAGCAGTAAAGCTTGACTTTAACTTACAGGTCCAAATAATTTTGGGGTTACTAAAAATTCACAGACTAAAATTTCTCTGAATGTGTTATTACATAAATTGTTAATAACTCAAAAAAAAAATCAACATAGCGAGGGCAGAAAATAAAAACCAACATACATCGTTGTCAACTCCTCAGCCCTTATCTATGCATATCAATTAAATTTGTGAATATCAATTTATGAACTAAGCCTCACTAGACTAAATAAGTATTACCCAGGCCAGAAGTTAAATGCAGTAGGTCACAGAACCAGAGAATCAGAATATCCAGAGTTGGAAGTGATCCACAAGGATCAAATCCAACTGCAATGGACCAGTTGCAACAGAAATTAAGACAAGTGATTCATCATCATTTAGTTATAATAAACAGCCAAATATATAGCAATTTGCACATTAAAAGAACAACTTCAAAAAGCTGGAAATTGAGTCAAGTCACTGAAGACATTAGTTGGCTATGTATTTTGTTTAAATTTCTTAACTATCTGAAAACATATTAGAAACCATCAAAACCATGGGGGGAAAAACCTGACCTGCTAAATGGGAAAAAAAAAATTAAAAAGCAACAAAACCCGAGTGACTAAGAGTAAAAGCACAAAGAGGAGACAACCAGTTGGATGATGGACAGGAAAATACAGAGCAGAGAAGAAAAATCAAAACTCAGAAATGTTGCAAAAGTCAGAGAGGAGATGCACATATCTTTAAAGTAAGCAAAGATAAAATCAAAACCAAGGCACATACAGATTGAATTTTTTAGGTGATATATGTAAGAGTATGGTAGTATACTACAAAACATTAATAGAATGGCATATAATCATTCAACAAAATCTATCAAGGTGGTGTTACTAACACTTGTAAGTCAATTGTCTTAATATTCAATGGACATGTGTTGGTTTTCTTTCTGTGAGTTACTCAAAGAGTATTTGCAGCAGTGTTTAATTCCAGAAAATCTTGAAATACTGCGAAAGTCCCAATGGGATCAAACAAAGGGAAAAAAACCACTTTGAAATGTCACAACATTAAACAAGCTAGTACCAGGGTCTCAAATTGGTAAAGGTTTTCAAAACCAATGAACAGCTCTTAGAAATTGGTAGCAAAAATGGTGTCAATCAACATGGGCTTACAGAAATTCTTATTAGAGTATTACAAAATAAAATTTTCATTAACAACAGGTTTGATATATTTTTAGACTTTTGGGCTGGTACAACATATCTTGACTAAAACCAGAAATTTAAAAAAAAACCCCAAAATTTAAAAAAAACCCCTAAGCCAAACCAAACAAAAATCAGTCAAATAAATATAAAACAATGAAAATCAATTAAGTGACAGCTCTCAAAATATTAGTGGCAATGAGGAACTATTAGCAGCAAGGTCCATCAGGTACTGGCTCTTGGCCCTGTGCCATTTGCCATTTCAGTCCTAGTCAGTACCTTGGAAGAAAGCAGTCACTAAATTTGCTGGAGCTACAAAGACAGGAAAAGCAGCAATTAACAAAAGGCCCAGGTCACAGAGGCTGCTTACCAAAGCAAATGCAATTAAACACTACTTGGAAAGGGGGGTAGGGTAGAAAGCCACAAATCACACCTAGGAACAGGAAAAACAGCTTCTCAAAGACATACCCAGATCCAGCAGCTGAAACTGGATGCTGATCAAACTCAGCCAGACATAAAACATTCTCTCTTTAATTTTACAAGGGTCCAATTGAAGAGACAAGGCATGCACTTAGGACTGGATCATCATTTTCCCTACTCTAGGGTTCTGGAGGTGTTATTTAGGAAAGCATGGGCTGGTTCTTGAGATCTATTTCCCTTTCCCCCTTCCCCAGCACTTGGATTTATCACGTTAGGAGTCTCCTTAACTAGTATGAAGCAAGAGCCACCACTATCACATCAGGTTTTTATTGGATTTCTCATGCCCAGATTTTCTGGTCAAGATTGGTTATATTTATCCACAGCTATGGGATTTGAAGGAGGAATTAATTCAGAAAAATCCTACAGTCTATGTGTAACACGGGAATTCTGTCTCTTTCAGAACAAAAATCTATTAAACTTGAATGTTTCAGTCACAAGCATCTTAATAGAAAAGCAAGACCAAGCAACAAGGGAGGGGAAAAAAAGTCACAGGACAGTTATTAATATACACTAAGTCTCATGACATGCATATAATTATAAGTTGTGAATATTCTTTTATTCATGCAACAAAATAAAACTCCCATCCACCTATGATGAGAGATCTCATTATCTGGATGGAGACCAATTAAGGACTCCAACTACAAGTTAAATCAACTTTGCTTTAGCTTCTTGGGGAACAAAGAAAAAGCTGTGCAACTCAACCAATTTTTCACATTTCATGCTTCCCCATTCTTGTTAATGAAACTGCACTGTTCAGGGACTTACTGCAGACATTACTGCTCCAGAGGATTCTGGGGACCTTAAATATCAACCTGGTTCTATAAGAGCAATATAGACACATGCATACAGATGAAAAGAACTAAAGATGTTAAGACAAGTACTGTTTAATAGAACACCTATATCCAAGTTCTGTACAGCAACACATCTACACCTCTTCTGTAGCTTTTTGCACCAAAACACCTCTTCTCAAGACAGAATACAGATCATCATGTGCCGGGGTCCCTAAATAGGCCCTTGGAGGTCAAGAGGAAAAGAATTCTTTGGCCTTAATGATTTACTCACTGTAGAACAGCATCTCCAGTAGAGAAGCTTCATTTGAAGCACTCAAGAAGCCAACAAGGTGCATGTTCTGCCAAACAGCCACTACTTCACTGTTACAGTAACTTACCACTGCAGTAAGCTGAGAAATCAAAAAGGCAGCAAAAAAACCTACAAGAACTGTTAATAGAAGTGCTTCTGACTGACCATCCACCCTGCAGGACTTTATTAAAATTCTACTACTAGTTTGTAATTTTAATAAAAAAGCTGCAGCAGACCATCTTCACTCTTCTCTCCAAGAATCCCTTTCAGCCAAGCTATTCCTTTTCCTCTGAGAACTAAGTCTAAGAACATTTTCTCTGATGCAAGCCCAAACTCACAGCAAGGCATTTAAAATTTAATGAGCTAAATATGACAGCATAACAGCTACATATCAGAACTACAGGGCTGCAATGCACTTGCCTTCACAGCAGAGAAAAGCCCTGCCAAATCCCCTAGAAGAGGGGAGATCTCTCTGCTCTACAAGGAAGAGCAAAGAAGCAAAGCAAGCTTGTGTTGCAGTGCAAGAAATCGAAACAGGAGACTCTCCATCCAATGTTAGCATTCTAACTGGCAGGTAATCTCACTGATTACAAATGAAATTTCAACCCCAAAAAACCAGAAGTGACAAGTTATAAAGCATGTTGCCAGAGTGCAGAGTATAGCAAAATATGGATCAACTCCTGCTTCCCTCCCACCAGGAGTATTTTTGTGTGTGTGATCTGATATCAGGAAGAGAATTACACAAAGGCATGCAAACTTCTTATCTCCAATCAAAAGTCTCAGAAGCAGAATTCAAGAAAAGCTAAGGACATTGCAACTGGCTGTCTCAAGATCCCCTCGAGATACAGCAATTGTTCTGGCAGGCTGAGTTGCAGTCTTCATATGGATTTGCAGTGGGGAAAGGATCCTCCAATTTGTAGATACTGCACCACTAATCTGGCTAGTTGTTCAAGTCAGGGGTTGTGGGTTTCTATTTTACATTTTAACTCAAGATCAGGAGGTTTATTGTGTGACTATCTGGTTTCCTTCACAGCCAGTCACCACTAATGTAGGACCTAACTGGCATCTTCTCACTTAAGTACTTGCATTTTATTACTTTAGAAAATAAACCAAAAAATACAGACAGCACAAAATGGCAAAGAATTGCAACAGTAGAATTTCAGTAACTACCAACTTTCTAAGCATCCTTAAAAAATATGGTTTTATTTAATGGTATAATAAGATCTGAATTTTCCAAAAAAGAATTTAACTAAACTAAATTCCGAACAAATTTTAACAATAAAAATTGAAGTGGGGTTTGCTTTTCAGCATCCCAGTTCAAAAACAGTGCCCTTATTTGTTCAACATCAAGGAATGGAGTTCCAGCAGGCAACCAGGTACAACTTTCACTGATAAGAAACTCTAAGAACTAGCTAGGAAGTTTACAAGCAGATTAGAAGAGTCAAATGGCTCAAGAATGAGAATGCACACTAGCACAAATCAGCATGGACCAAAACATACAGGCTCAAACATTTCTCAAATTTGAGGAAATTGTTTTTTGATTTCTAAGTGTGTTGCATTACTTATTGCAACAAAATAAAAACCTTAAACTTTTTTCTCCATTGGAGATAATCCGTTAATGCTTCACTCCCAAGCAAAGGTAAGGTGGCATTCATTAACTACCACTGTTTATCCCACATGCCATGCTCCTAAGGCACAAACTTAAGAATAGCCCTTGCAGTAGATGGAATTGATCTGCTGGAAAATGCCTCCCACAGAAAAGATAGGATTTCCAGCAGCATCAACTCACAGCTCCACTTTATTTCATGGCCACAGTAGTGCTCGTACCACAGATCAGCAAAGGCCAGGTGTGCTATCAGGAACAACCTGCAACAAGCAGCTGTAACAGAGGGCCAAGGCAACCTTAACCACGGAAGAACCCTTCCTCTCCCACACAAGCTGTCTGTGTGGGAGCACAGGACACCAGTGGCTTTCACCCCAACCTCAAGAGATATTGGCACAGTGCAGAAGCATTAGAGGCATGAGTTGAACTGGCTGAGATATGAGCTGTATTTCATACTCCACAACTGTCCTGTTTGAAGAGGGTTGCCTTCCCTCAGCAAATCAGTCTTGTCTGACATTGTTCCCTGTCTGCAACACAGTCACCTACTGAAGCCACATTAACTGATATAATTCAAAGCTAAAAATCAGCCCAGAAAGGGTAGGTACAAGCTGCTGAATACACTCAAACAAGGACTGCCAGCAGAAAAAAACATCTACCAAACCACAGCTGTGATCTAGAAAACTCCTGGAGTGTGACTCAGTTTCAACTTCTTTACCACAGAAGGTCATTTATACCATGATTCATTACTCAATTAACTCATTAACTCATCACATTATTCTTTTCTTTCAGCTCTCAAGTCATAGATATCCTTTTCACCACCTCTACAGAGATTTTTCAGATCTATACAGTAATTGGCAAATGGGAATGAAAACATGATTCAGTTTAGGAAACTAAATCACCAATCATTGAAAATCTGATGACCTTCAATGAATAGACTCATGAAAACAATTGCACATTTCCGAGTTGGGAGGTGAATATACTGAGCTTACCTGTAAGGTAAAAAATGCCAAGAGCATTTTCACTCTGTTATTTGTGATTGTAAGTCTGTCCAGGGTAAGTCTGTCTGGTGTAAAATAAATCTCCACAATAAGCCATTATATAATTGCCTCAATGAACAGTACACCTTGACTCCAGCTAGCTCACAGCAGCCTGAAAAATCTTATGGTATGCAAAGATACACCACTTTATTAAGTCAAGTGATTATTTCACTACACCAGTGAGTATGTCTAAATTCTGGTTAAGAAGCTAACAAAAGCAAAGAAAGCTCTAGATCATGGAAAGAAAGCTGAATCATGAATACAGTGAATAGGAAGCGCATCTGATGTTTTGAGAAGGCTTCCTAGAAATTGTGGAAAAGTATCCTTGGCCTTTTCAGATGGACAGCTCAGTTCTGTCTCAAAAGGAAGGATGATCTAAGCAAAACCAGAAGGTGATACAGGTAGCTACACAAAAATGAAAGAGTAAATGAAAGCAGGGCAGGGGGCCATAAGTTATATATCTTCAACAAAACCCCTGGAAACAAATCAACACACACAGAGCAGTATCATAACACTGAAAGACACAGAATTCATGCCAGCTACAGGGCAGCTTATAGTGACTAATTGTCACCACTGAAGTCACACTTGCAAGTATACATTAAGCAAGGCATTATTCCATGACTCTGCAACACAAGGTGCAAACCCAAAGGAAGCAAAACTAAGTCTAACAATCCCTTCCAGCTTTATGGTTGTTTGCACAGCAGTAGTATTAAGAACATAAAGATACAAAGTAAGCACATGACAACTCTTGCATACAGCAAGGAAGGTACAGCTGTATTACTGTTGTTATTCTTGTGCCAACAGAACCAAATACTAACAAATATTCTTATTTGTCCTTCAGTCACACCTCAGTTTATGTCTATAAGAAAGAAGCTGCACTAAAGAAGCTGCAAGCCTTGATATTCCTCTGGAAACAGAAGCACAGCTGCTGACAACTTTGTAACAAAATATTACAACAGAAAAACAATTTGGTGCTGAAATTAACTGCAGGAACTGAAATTGCCAGATGTGATGGAACATTACTCAGCGTAGATGAGGAACAGTAAACCTTTTCTAAAAAAATAACTACATTCAGATGCAAGATACCCACAGTAAATAGTTGTAAAAATGCCTGACCTTTGGGGTTTAGTGAAATTTTCCCATAGAGCAAGTGACTGATAAATCTCCCTCTCACTTTTGATGTCACATAATGTCTACCATCACTTCATGTCACAACTCTTGAAGTCTTACTAACCTTTTAGCCTCAGACACACATAACCAATTCTGTAAGCTGAGCTCAGATTGCTTAACCAACAGCATTTCTAATCACACTTTTCACTGGCAATATAAATTACTATATAAGAACATACAGAAGATTAAAAAAAATCATTTTTGCTTGCCTGATTTCTAGATTGGAACAATTTCCTGCCCTAGTCCAGTTACACTGGCCTAGTCCAGTTACATCAGGTGGAACAAGTGGCAGGACCAGGGAAGGACATCTTAGACAACACTGCAGAAATCAAGATTTGTCCAACTTAGTTGCTCACTCTCTCAGACTACCTTTCCCTTACTCAGATTAAAGACAGATATCTGAAGTAATTACTGGATCAGAAAAGATCCCTTGGGATTTGGTTGATGCAAAAGTAACATGATAGAGAACACAAATTTCATGATGGCCATTCAGGATTTCAAAGTTCTTCCAAGAATCTTTTCCGGATAGCTACAGTGAATTTGGTGCCTATATAGTATATTTAACTGCTTATAGTGCACTTAACTGAGTTATATGCATAGTAATTTCAGTTCCTATTGTCATCTTTAAGTCGTCCTCAAACCAAGCAGTTATGTGCAGCTTTTTGACACTGCTGTCTTCTCCATCTCATTTATTCCAGACCTTCTGGAAATCCTGAAACATAGCACATATTATTGACCTTCTTTAGTCAAATGTTTAAGCCACTGTACTTTGGTTGAGGCCACCCTATACTATCACACATTTGTTTTCAATCTAGTTGAAGTTCTTTGCTTCAAAGCATCATTTGTGATCTGAACTTGAGAGAGGACAGCAGTCCCACACTTCCTGCACACTGAGTTTCTCAATGTCATTGTGTTGCAGCAGAATCTCAAGATATGCTAACAGTTAACCAAATTACCAGTTTCTAGTCAAGAACATCAAACTGTTACAAAGATGAAACATCTGAAGATAAGACTTCTACAACAGTCAGTCTTGCTCTAATTTTACAGTTAGTGTCTCAATAAAAAGGTCTTAGTAAACCTGCTAGACCTGCCTCAGACATTTTTAAAGAATTAAATCACTATCATCACTAGGATGATCAGAAGATCTGAAACCAATTCTTTGATGGTAAATGAAGAAACACTGGGAGAGCACTCAGCCTTCCAAACAGAAGTTGGTCCTCTGTTCCAAATCCGAATTAAATTTTCCAGGTAAGTTATACACAAAACTTCTCAAGCTTGCCCACTCCATTGTATTGCTAAATTCATCAGAGACTGAAGTATCTGGTACAATCTTTATATGAAGAAATAACAGAAACCCCTCACAATTTTGAGTGCTGCTTTGCTGGAAGCTTCAGCTTTTAAGATCAGTATCAATGTCCACGTATATTCAAAGCAGTCCTTTTTGTAACTTCTTAATAGTTCTTTCAGAGGAAAATCTCAGAAATAGATTTTCTAATCCACAGCTAGGAACTGCCAGCAGTACAGCCATATGAACAGCCAAGGATTTTGATGCAAACTGAGCTTCTGCAGGCTACACCCTAATCATCTGACCCTAAGGGATTAAAAGACTACAGTAGCACTAACAACTATTCAAAGTTTGTTGATGTCTATGACACTTTTTAAGCATCTTCCCTTAAGGTCATTTTTTTCCCCTAAAGAACTCTCCATATGTAAGTTTCTCTAAAAGAAAAAGACTATCATGCATAATTAATGAACAAAGTATAGCATGAGGAGGGAACAGTAAATCACTGATGACTGTCAGTGCAAGAAGCATTAATAACTACTTCACGTGAGTGCCCTGCTCCCCGCTATTGTCAATTTTATATCCTAAGTACTCTGAAAATTATTTCAAATATAGCCAACTTTTCAAAAAAGTTATCTTTGACATCAGAAACATTTCCAAGTTCAAGGAATATTAGACTTCTAGAACACATTGTAGCAACCATAACACACTTTTCTATAAAACCACAGCAATAATACCAGAGGTATGAGTGAAGGAAATCAGACACTAAAACAAAATGCAGTGGGACACTAGAACAAGTGTGGCGGAACAACTTGCACTAGTTCTTCTTTTGCCAAAGTAGCCAAGCTAAAGAAGAATTGCAATTTTACCTGGATTTATTACCTATGTACAGAGCTGAATAGTACCAATTAAAATCCAAGCAGAGAAACTACACCAAATCACTTTAAAATTATAGCCAAGAAGGTCAGCAGCAGGTTCAACAAAAGAAATTCAAACCACATGAAGAGAAGGTTCCTTTCATTTACAAGGGAAAATGAACAGAAGCACACTGGAAAACTAAGGCTGGAGAGAAACCTGCAAAATCCACAGCTCCACAATGAACACTGAACTCAGTATCCCAGTGACTTCAGTATTTTAAATACTTCCTTATATTAGTGTTCAATAAGCAATTCAATTAAGTACAGTAGTAGTTGAATACATGGAACACTCCAAGAGTAGCCAAGTAAAAAACCCCACATTTTTCAAAATAGCACACAGTTCAATGCTGACTTCATCTTTGAACTGCTAATTACTTCCATACAACAACTTACATAACAGAAAACATGCAACACCTCATTTTGTAACAGTGATACAATTACAAAACACATTTTCAAGGAAGCTGCATTATCAAATCTGCAAAAATAGTTTAGCACAGAGTTTACTCTTCCAGACAACTGGCTCCTTACTAGTCCCAGAATAATAATATGACCTGTGATGCAGGGAATCAAAGAAGACTTCACTATGCAATTTTGGGTTTTGTTAATGCTTATTTGATGCAAGTATTTCTATAGATATTTGACTATTTCAAGTATTTAAAAATCTCTCTTCATGCATTCAGAAATCCAAAACAGCCTTTCATAACTATCTTGAACGTAGTCTAAAGATTTTATATGCTCATAGATTAACCTACAGTTAATCTTATTACACAAAGAGCCAACATTTTCAAGAATGAGTGCTAAAGCTGTAACACTAAATAAGCTCATTTAAAAAGCAACCCTGAAATTCTTTTTACTCCTGCACCCATTTTAAAGTCACCAATAAGGACTAGTCAGACTGCAAAATGTTTCCACCAGCAGGGTTCTGAATATGCATAATGCCAATAAAGTTAATTACATTTAAGAAATAATAGTCTATGTGCAATTAAGATACTGGCAACATTTTAATGCAAAAAAAATGTTTAAATATACTAACATCCTAGTCTTGGGACATCCAGTCAAGCTACGCAAAGAGATGTGTTTGTCCCTTGCATACTCCCAAATGTGGAAGTAGGATCAGAAACTGGATCTGGAAGAAAGGGTAAACAGCACGTTAGTTAAATTCACAGAGGATACTATGTTCGGAGATGTTGCAAACATTAGTGAAGACAAATACATAAATGACTCAGAGAAAAAATCAAATCACTTCGGAAACAAAAACATTTAATGAAAAATAACTCCAAACACTCAATGTAGAAGAACCACAAGGATAGCAGAAGAAAATGTAAAATTAAAAGAACCTGGAAGCAGCAACAGTGGACAGTCAGCTAAATATTTGCATCGAAAGACAGTCTGCAGTTGCAGAGGCACCAAACAGAGCAGGGAAATTAAAGTTCTTTCTACAGTCTTTGAGCCAATAACAATAGCCATCTCTCTGCACAATTGCCAGGGACTGAAAAATTCCCCTTCACGCCCAGCAAGTGGAAAGCTCTTCTCAATGGCAAATCAAGTTCTGCAGGAGGTAGGGTTTAATTTTTTTTAAGCAAAGTTAACATACGGTTAGCATAAGCCTACGCAGCAGGCTCTTCCAGTACTTCTGCTGCTTGTGGCTTTGTGCAGAACAGGAGGAAGCTAAGAAAATGAATCCATTTTTACAGGTGCAACTCAACCTTGCATTGTTCACATTTATTCCTGTGGTCCTTGAGAAAAGAAACCAAAACAGCTAGTTCAATTACTAAAAAGAGAGAAGAATTTAAAAAAAAAATCCTTCATCATTTACTTTTTGCCTTAAATTTACTTTTCCCAAGAATGGCATCCACTCATCCATCAAGGCAGATGTCAGCACTATCCAGCTTTAATAGCAAAGATAACAGGAGGAAAGCATGGACTCTGCCTTTAGAAAGGCTACAAGAGGATCCCCACCCACAGCAGACAAATGTAAATGTAAAAGTAGAAGTAATCAGCATACATCTTCAGGGATTGTCAAGCCTTTGTTTCCAAGAAATATTTCTAGGCACAAACTAAGAACCACTTATTCTGATTCATTCCCAAATTAACAGAATAGGCTAATTTTACAGAATTTGTTTCTCCTGGTAACAAGGGTTCCATGAGGCTACTGTGTAGATGCTTTATATTCACAGCAGTCCACAGACAAAACCAAAACAAACAAACAAGCAAAATAAACCTCCCCACCCCAAACCAAAAGGCAAAATGTCCAACATTTTACTAGAAGCCATCTTTCTGCCTATCATGTTGCTGAATATTAGGAGAAGCTCCAGCATGGAGAATCATGCTCCCATTAACGCATCCCATCATCACAAGCAAACGGGAGATTGAAGGCTTTCCCTCCTCTTGACAACTGCTAAGCTATGGGATTTCTGAAATAAGTCATCCTATGCACATCTTCAGCTGCTGCTCGTGGTGTGATGGCAAGAAAAAAACAGCTCCTACCAGTTTGCCTCATCTTTGACAGAAAGTGGTTAGCCCTGCATATTTCAATGGAGATTTAAACAACATGTTGCCAGGTATCCCTCAAGCCAAAGGCACACGAAACACAACTTGGGCTTTAAAACAGTTCAAACTATAAAGGCAGTACAGAATCAAAAATCACATCATCTCATTGAAGAACTCAGTGCATTTCAGGAGGATGCAAGGCTTCAGAACTAACAAAAATTAGCCTCTGCTTTTTGCACCAGAGGATACTGGCAAAGTATCTCTAATCTTTTGCCCCTTTTCAAAGATCAGTAGCATGAGGCAAGATTCATAGAGGCAAACTCCAATTAAGCCTACAAAGAACAGTCTCCTGAGCAGTAACAACAGCAGGTTTTGCAGCCCTTTCCTTCTCTGCTCCATCACTCATTCCTACTCCTACACTGCATCAGTTACACTGGTAGAAGTTCATGAGACTGCAGAAAGGATAAGTGGTTTTGCACACACACCCCTCACTTCTCTCCATTTTTAAGCAGCAACTTGTACAAGTTCCCCTTGCCTGAGAATGGCTGTTCAGGGTTAAGACAAAGGTTTAACCAGCCCAGAATCCCAATTCCAATAAGGGCAAAAATTCAAGTGGCAACACAAGGAATTGCCTTAAACAATGCCATGAAAAGCATGGCCAGCAAATAACAGAAAACCTCTTTTCAGAAGTAGAAGCATAGCTGCTGCTTAGAAGTCTGTTAAACAACAGCATGCACTTACTCCAGTTGGTCAGATGTGTAACTGCACCGGACTCCTTGCAAGTGAAAGCCATGAGAGATGCAAGTCAGACTCACACTCCTGCAGAAGAGGCCATCACACAGATCACACAGCTCGTATGGCAGGCAAAGGGACCTGCTGCTGAGTGAGCAGATAGGGGTTACCTGGCAGTGGTTTTTACTACACTTCTCTCTCAGGAACACAGGGCTGGTCTGACACATTCATCAGGAGCTGCTGGCTGATGAATCTCAGATGAACTTGGCACAAGTGCTAACTACCCTTGGCAGTTTCTTCTCCTACCTATTGACTCCTGTTTGGAAGCAAGCCCTATGACAACTTTAAACCTTAACACTAAACCCCTAAACCAGCAGTCATGCTGAATATGCATCCTGACTGGCTGACCACGTAAAAAGGCCAGTCCAAACCTATACATCCCCCTGCAGTAGGAACTGTTTTCACTGAAAACAGAAGATACTGCACGAGACCAAGAATGCTTCAGAGTCTGGTGTAATGAGGGGTTGAGGTTCAGGAGGTTCCCATGGCTAGAAATCCACTGTCCCTGCTCTTTGGGAGTGCTCTGACCCCAAACAAGCTGTTTCAGTGCTGGCCCATCTCCTCAGCTGGTATCATAAACCTAAGCTGTAGGGTACCCTAGAAGAGATTGTTGTCATTTTGTTAAAGCCCAAATACGCAGATTACCCAAAGAGGTAAAGATAATCCCTTCCTTTAGGCCAACATTCAAAAGTCTGTTGACTCTAGTTCAAAAGGAGAATTTAGACTACCATTATGCCATAGGAACCAGAGCAAGGAAATACCTATGAGAACGACTACTAGGGGATATAAAGGCGGATTCAGCTGGTTTCATCCCTGAAAACCACTTTTTGCTAACTAGCAATGACCCTAATGAGCCCATGACAGCATCATTTTCTCTGTAGCTTCCCGTTAATTTTATGAAAAACATATTGGATAAAGATCTTTATCTGCTCAAGACTTACTGCAACTTGAGGCACATTGGCTAGAAAGGCAGCATCAGGAGTAGAATGAGGCTTGCCTGACTCAAGTGCATTAAAGGAGAATGATAAAAATTAACAGCAGTAAAATGCAGGCGCATGCCAAATGTATGATTGCAAAATATCCTGCACAAAAATCGTTAACTTTGAGAAGTAGAGTAAGAAAACACAAAATTCCACAATTCACTTATCCCAGTCACCAGAAGACAGATTACTGAAGGTTACTGTAACAGCAAAGTTCATTCTGCAGCATGTCTTCAATGTTTTGAAGCTATGATTACTGATCACCTGGCACTTTAATCCATGATAAATCCACCTCTCCACTGAAAGAGCTGATCCCACTCATCCTCCCCACCCCCCCCCCCCAGATGC
>VZUI01055982.1:0-21937 GCA_013401135.1 Cettia cetti | reverse complement strand
ACCCCCCTGTACAGGTCTCTGTCAGTCCAGGGTATTCAAAGCAATGCCCTGGACCCCAACATCTCCCCCTCCTGTTTGAACCAAAAAATATCTCTCTGGCAGCTTTGTCCATGGCCCGCCATATGCATTGAAGCAAACACAGCAAGATCAAGAGAAGAATTACAAGTCCCACTAAAATATATACATCTAATCTTAAAATTTCCTTCCACAGTGGTGAAAGGTTAAAAAATTGAACACACCATCAATCCAAGGCCCAACCTTTTCTTCAAGTTTGTGTTCCCACTCAGTGGATTAATCTTTAGTTGACATGATTTGCCCAGAGACTACTTCCACATCTGTGAGGATGTATCAGTACCTTGTAGAGGGTCTCAGTGTCCTGATAAAATCAATTTGTCAGGTCATCCACAAGGTTTTTCCTTTACTGTTTTCTGGGGTTGACTGTAGCATGGTGATCTAATTGTAATTTTATTTTACAATGAGGGCATTCTTTAAGAATAGTTTCACAACTTTTCCTGTTTAGGGGTCAGCCTTTGCCCTATGTAGTTGATGCTTTGAGAGGCTGACCAAGAACAGATATTAGAGAGAGTTAAAGAATAAAGTAGGTATTTATTAAATGGCCTTAAAGGATACATCTTGGGCAGTACAGGAGCCTGGCCAGGGCTGCACCCAAGGTGGACCCAAAATGGTCACAAAATGGACAACTAGTCATGAGCTTTTACACTTTTGTAAGTTTTGGTCTATTTGTATACTGGGGTTAATTGTTCAATTACATCCTCATGGTATGAAGTTCCATCCACCTTGTTGCTCTGTTCAGTTTTCCATTGTTTATACCTTTTGGGCTTGAAGCTTGTACTGGTTGTCCTTGGTCTCCAGCAGGAAAAGGATTTGTTTTGTCTACCTACTCTGTGAAGAAAGCTTATTAACACTAGGTGCTACACACCTAGGCAGCACAGAATCCGAAAAACATAAAAGCTAAAACTTAAGGCATCACAGTAAAATAAAGTGCTTCCTTGCCAGTGTGACCTAATGTGGCTGAACAATGACAGAAAATCCTGGTATATTTTTTCCCCATTAACTGTTGTAATTCTTTCTTAGGAACGTCTGTATTAATTTTATTTTTCTTGAAGCATCTTGAGGTACTACTGTGCAGCCTGCTATCCACCAAATACCCCAAAATTTTACTTTTTTACTTATTCTTTGACATGTTTCAGGTGGAATTTCAAATTCTGCTTCATTTAATGCTTCCCATATTGCTTCTATTACTTCCCTTACCTTTTTGTGGGAATCTCCTCCATTGAGAATATCAACTATTTTTTGGTAGTTTCACATTTGATATGAGACCATCAGTAAAAATGCAGCAAGTGCAGCAATGAGCAATCATGGGTGAATGCTTGCACCTCTGAGGAAACATGTTTCTCACTGCGAAATGGCAAACTGCACTTTGTCCCATTCAAGTAAAGGACTCATGAAAAATATGTCCTTAATACCTAGAGCAGTCATCCAAGCCTGAACAGCTCCCTGCATCAGTGTAACTGTCTCAACAATATTTGGACCTGCAGCAGTTAAAGGTGCATTAGCATTTAATTGTTGGTAATCAACTGTAAAATGTCACTGCCCAGCTGGCTTTTTACTGGCCACACTGGTAAATTTTAAGATTAATGAGTCCTTTTAACGATGGCTCTTTTTTTCCCAATCTGTCAACACTTTGTCAGTCCCTGTTAACGCTGTTATTGGCAGGGGTTACTGTTTTACTTTAGTAACTTTAGTAGAAGACAATGGTATTGATGTCTCAGATATATAAGAATTGTCCCACATTCTTTCACATTCTATTTGTATCCCTGGCAGCCTTAGTGCCTCTTACTCCATAAAGTCTCATTTGGGAGTTTCCTGGTTTCACCACAAAGTAAATTTAATCCTAAAAGGCTTGTATGAGCAGCCCCCACAAGAATTTTAACCTTAATAAACCCTTTTTCCTCTGAAAGCCAGACAGAAAATATTGCTGTGGGATGCTCAGGAGCTTTAACGATAACAATCCAACCCATCCCATCCAGAACCCATAACTCACTAATTTCTGCACAAATTCACTCCAGGTAGCTACATCCATTGGCTGCATTCATCCCTCTTGCTACTTAGGACCTGTGGTGTTTTGGACATGAACCTCCCGTATTCCATCCTAAAAGATTGCGGAAAAAGTCTTGAGGCTATCTGGAAGACCCTGAATAAGAAGGGTTAATCTGGCTAGATTTAGAGATGCTAACATAAGAGACCCTGTAAATCTATAAGATACTCTGTAATCTCTCATACACTGCCTGAGTACAAGCTGCTTTCTGCACAGAATCTGTGAGATCAGAGAATAATGTAATTTTAATAACCAGCAGGTCTCCCCTGTCCTGCAGATATATTCCTCCTGCCTGGTATATCTCCCATGCAGCTAAAGAATAATCATGATCTCTCGGACGTGTGGGTAAAACATGCCAAGAAACCCATAACCTCCTGCTTCTTCCTCACTCCATGAAATCCAATCTCCCCTGGTCAGGGAGACTCGCCACATATATTCCATCTCAGATTCTTCTGAATGCCTGGAAAACTCCCAATTTCACTAATTCTGCAGAGGAAGAGGGAATTGTACACACTACCTTATGAATTTCCTTCTCCCCTCATTACCAGTTTCAGCATTAATTAGTGGTTGCAAAAGGAAAGCACAATGGAGAGGAGCAGAGGACACAATAAAATTTTCTTCACTATCATCCCAAATGTTCCCATACTAAGTTTCAGAATCATCATAATGGGTTAATTTGTGGATTTGACTAGCCATTTATGGAGAGGACAAGTAACTTTTTAACAGATGCAATATTTCTTGCAGATGTTTGCCAAGTTTTTCTGCTGTAGATTATTGATATTTTTAAATTCCAATTTCAGCAACAAGGGTGTCTATGCAAATTTCCAATTTTTTTGATAATTCCTTATTTAAAAGCCAATAAGACTTTTATCACATCACATTTTGAAAGAATCACTGCATTTTTTTCTAGAGGTCGAGTTTCTAAGGCTCTCATTGTCAGCAAATATCTAATACAACACAGATAATTTTCTTTTCCAGCTTTTAGTTTCTGTTTTGTTAAACACTGCTCAATACAGTCTATGATCTTACATTTCCAAGATGTTTTAACAGTCTTTCCAAAAATGTGATATCGAAAATCTTTGTCCTTTGGTTTTTGAAAAGCTTTTCAAAAATACTGGAGCTTCAGTGTAACCTCCACCAGCTCTGCCAACAGATTCTACTGCCAAACAGCTTTTACTGTATCAAAGTTGTATAAATGTTTGTAAAATCTGCATCCTCTATTTAATTAGTAGACTAAATTTTATTATTAAAATTTTCTTTGAAATGTTTTGGTTGTTTGCATGAGTTTTCTTTCCTTGTCATTCCAAATCAGACGTAAATATTAATCAAAAATGCAGGTAACAGAGCAAGATCTGTTCACATTATGGGTAAGGATGGTTAATTAATAAAGCATTCTTCTTCTGACACAGTCCCCAGTTACCAAAACACAATTTTTCCAATGACACTATTGTACCCTGGACTGAAAAATCATATTTAAAATCACTTAAATAATCTGATGTTCAGGACTAATATCTAAAGGATTGTCCTAAAAGGAGGTTTGGTAAATGAATACACTAATATTGACTGAGGTGCAAGAGTCAAAACTCTCAGAAGCAGCAACTAAAAGGAATTTCCTGCCCCTAGTATGATAGCATTTTTTTTTATTTTTTATTTTTTCAACAAAATGGTCTGTGTTTCCCAAGGACCATTTCTTTTTGGAAAAACTAACTGCTTCCTTTTTGCTCCATTCCTTTCTTTTCCTTCTTCTATGAGTCTCCAAATGAAACAGGAAGTGTGCAAAAGGCCACAACAACACCCTTGGTTTAGGATTTGGATTCCTTTTGAGAGAGGACTCAGATTCCATAGCCGCTGATGGGGCTAAAACACCATGGCCCCCATTCCCTGTGAGCTCCATTTCTGGACTGTGCACACAGAAATTTCCTTGTGGCCCAATGGTGCCCATCCATCACAGAGAAAAACGTGCTGCCTGGAGTCAGGTGTGTATTCAGGTGTTTCCCTGCACCACTCCTGTCTGTCCCTCATGAAATCACAGGGTCACTAACATTTGTCTGTAACTAAAGGAGACAGATGGTTATATCCTAGTGATACTATCCTAGTATTGCACACTGGACATGCTCCAGATGCCAGCATCTTTTAAATGCTTTTATAGACATTTTATCCCATAATCTATCTTATCTACTTTGAGCCAATAGTCTAACATTTGTTATAATGCCTAAGTTAAATATAACCCTACCTGCATGGTCAAAAGTTTCCTTCTATTTGGTAGGGAAAGATTTGAGGACACTGATACACACCAGCTCAAATCCACATCCCCAGGTGCTCCTCATATTCCCAGTGTACTATCAAAATCTGATGTCTTGTTTAGAACTGTTAAGAGTTTCTTCTAGACAAGTTAGCATCTAAATCAATTTGAATAGCAGAAGTTAGTACAGGTCAATAAAGCAGTGAAAATTATGGCTCAGTTATATCACCCTAATAGAAAAAAAGCACAGATAATTACAAATTTCCCTCTACTTGACAAAGTAAAATAATATCTAAGGTGTTTTTACAGTACAACCACTTACTGTATTTCAGAATTATTTTATTCTAATAGGAAACATTGGTGTGAAAAATATTTAATAATAATTTTTGCATGATTCAACTTTAAAATTATTTTAATGTTTGAATGCACCCTAAAATGTTATCAAAATTCTCAAGATAAGTGCAACCCATTCATGATTATAAATAATTTAGCAATTTCTTTAAGTAATTTAATTTGTTAAGAAGTATGGTCTGACCTGCAATATTTTTTTTAAATATTTCTCTAATTTAAAATTTAAAAGCTTTTAAAATGAGATTTTTTTCTGATTTTTAAAAATTAATTCCTGTAATCAAATCCTCTTGTCAGTAACTGACTTAAGCAGGCAGAATATCTTCAGTGAGGTAGTAACTGAGTTCCCTCAGCATGCTAAAAATATCATGGGTCCTCTTGAAGTCAATTTTTCAAGTACTTTACTTCTTGTGAAGGTAAAATTACTCTTTTACTTTTCAGATGATAAAATTAAATTAAACTTTTTTGAGGATGATACTCTTTTTGTTATTATGGAAAATATTATAGAAACATTTTATACTTTTAAATGGATTCTACCCTCTTCATTTTCCCATCTCACTGCAAAAGCATAACAGTAGGAATATTACTGTTGAAGCATATGGCATTTGTCTTGCAAACAATAGCAGGTGTTTAATTATGCATTTCAAAAAGACCATTGAAAATTTCCCAGCATAGAGGAGCAGGTCACACCATCAGAAAGATGCTTTTAGGGAAACCTGCACATACTGTTTTCCTTTTCTGACTTACTGCATTATACTTACTGAAGAAAGAAAAGGAAAAAAGGAAAATATGAAGTCAACTATTTAAAAACTAAAAGGAAATAATTGAAAATATTTTCTTTCTGCAAAATGTTCTGCAGAAAAATTTGTTATTCATGGAATTCTGAATTTTTCATTAGAAGTCATCTGATTTGAATAGAACTATATAAATGTAAATTAAATAGTTACTTTTAAATGAAAGAGACCTTCCCTTGACAAAATGTAATGTACTAACCATACAGAAACTTTTAGGAAGGTACAGCAGCAGCTACTTGGCTCAGAAGCAGCACAGAATAGATAGTAAGAAATTATTAAAGGCAGATTCCATGAACTATCATAATAACCTCCGAAAATACAGAGAATAATAACATCTTTCACCATCATCTATCTTAACAAGAGAGAAGACTATGAAATATCCAAAGTAACTATGTAATTTTGAATACAACATAGTAAACACAGTATCTTTTTAAATTGGATAGAAATGTTTTTAAGCCTCTGAGCACTTTGTGAGCACTCTCTATGTGTGTTGAAGTTCAATGTTGTGTCATATCACAAGTGGTGCACTTCCCAGCAAGTTAGGGTGAGTGCTCCTCTGACTATGCCATGTACTTCTTCTCTTCAGATACTTGAGATGAAAAATTGGAATATTCTAGATGTTTGGTGGCTGAACTTGCCATTTATAACAATGACTCAATATAAAATATTGTTATATGTATCTGGTAGGCACACGTTCAGCAAACTCGTATTAGTATACTGGTCATTCTTTCTTGGACATGGGTCAGCTAAAGAAAGTTATGTTTCTTTTTTTGTAGGAAACTTTGCTGTAGCTTGGGTTTGGTCCTAAGTATTAGAACTTGAGAATTTTAAAAACACACACATAGTGTTCAAGTTCTATTTTCAAAAAGTGAAGAAAGCATTCATAATATCTGAAGTTTTCATTGTCAAACAACAGCCCACAGGAAAATTTCATAACTGAGTGCTAATGAATTTTCAGTTATTGCAGGGATGGATCTCAAGCTCTAGGTTCAGGAAGCAGAGAAGGTTATAGAAATTTAAAGCAGCAAGAAGCAAGTAAAGGGATGTATTATTTTTGTCCGGGTTACAGCAGGTAGCAAGCAGCAGCTTCAAAAGACTGAGCAAAAAAAAAATACTAAAAACCTGATAAAAAAGAAAAGCCATTTTTCACAGCTAAAAGGCATGATAATAAAGTTAAGACTATTTTGGCCTTTGATTTAATTCAATTTTTCTTTCTGCTGTACCTTTAGATACTTTAAAGTTCAGGTAAAATTAATATAAAATCATACTGAAGCATATATAAATCTAAAATAGTTCATTCATATGATTTCATGTATGGTGTTTGAATTTAAATACTGAGGAAAAAGTATCTAGCAAAGTATCTTATGGGGAAATTGTGAAAAATTTATTTTTCAATTGCCTTTTCTTAGTAAGAACATTAAATGTCATCTAACCAAAATCTACTAAACGATCTTAACTGGAAATTGACTGTAGGTTATTTATGTGCTTTAATTTTATTGCAGATTTTAAAGAAAAAAAAAAAATCAATTGGTGGATGAATGCCCAATGGCCAGTACAATCTCTACTGCTTTGTTTCCAAGTTTACCAGTATAGAAAATATTTCTGAGTAACATTATGTGCAGTATTTGGCACACATCTATTTGAAACAAGTTTCATTACAGCATTCATATAATTAAATGCTCTTTCATAGGGCACATAGTAAATATTAATCAGCAGGAGCCATTAAAAGTACTACATGTGCCAGTCATGGTTCCTATAAAAACTATGTTTGCATCACATTATAGTACATCTTTCTAAGTTTTTTGCCCTCTTTTATGTGTTATTTTTTCTCAAACTGGAATTTTGTTTCTTCTAGTGGTTTTTCCCTCTTTTTGAAAAACAATTTCCTTCAATTTTTTTTCTTTGCGTGCAGTGAAACCAATAGCTTTCTAATAGCTGCTCTCTACATAGATTTTCGTGTAGTTGTAGATTCACCTGCAAAATGAGTGTATTTCTGCTAAAGAATGGAGGATATTTTCAATTGCCTTTTGAGGTTATCAAAAGAGTGTTTAGATTCAAATTGAGAAAACCTGCATCTTCATAGGCTCAATTTTGGAAAATCATCTCAAATTTATTACGAATATGAACAACAGATATTTGGATCAGCAAGTCAACAACAAAGTTAAGCTAATAAAAATATTTTCAAAATTTTCAAAATTTTCAAAACAGAGAAGTACTGAAAAAATTCTTTCACACCACACTGAAATTAGAGCTCTGACAAATAATTTTGTATGAAATTGTGTTGATAGTCTAACTCCTCTTAGATAGAGACATAAAAAAATTGGTTACGTCTACAATGTGGAAGATTTAATGGATATTGTTTAATTCTAGTCGCAAAATCCTATTCATATTTATTGAAGTCACAGCTAGTGGGATGTGAAAAGCACTCATTTATACACACAGATTTGAAAAAATTGAATGTAATTCTACTAATTTCAATTTCAGATGCTGGAAAGCCCCTTAACTTGATTTTTTTCATCTTCTGACCTGTAATACAAACACATTTAGGCACCCTCTAAACCCTTTGCTCTGAGAAGATGAAAGGATGTGATTTCTTTCATAAGGATATATAGTCTGTGATACAAAGATTCAATTCAGGAAGCTTAAATTGGACATTGACTTCTTGATCTTGTTAAAAACTAGGTTTTGTGTTAGAGAGACTGCAAACTGAAGAGATCTCCCCTTAAAGGAAAAAGTCATACAGACTAAACAGACCAGCAAAGAGGTGGGATCTATTCTTAAAACCCTCTGTGAAGGGCATGGGTGGGAGTGGGGCAGAGTTCATGCCTTTTTACCATCTTATGGGTTTACATGTTTTACCTGGTATATGTTCAAATTTGTTCACTTTTTTTTCTGTAATCATCTATACTGAGATCTGAATGTAAAAGCTGCACATGAAAACTTCCATGCTATTCGCAGCGAGAATTTTCTTTACTGTTGCAAAATCCAGTAAGTATGCTTAAAAGCTGCACAATGCAGAGAAGCATATTCTTAAATACTACACAGCATGAGGCATATAGAAGGCAGACTAACAGTTATTTAGATACAAATTAGCAACAATACCAGCAACAATACAATGTCCTACATAAAAAGTTTGCCCATGGAGCAGCTAGTATGATACTGAAGGCAAGTAATTCCTCCTCTTAATGCAACAGATCTGTGAAAATTTAATCAGCATTACCTTACAGAGGTCTACAGTGCAGACTAATATTAAAATGGAGAACATATTGCTCCTTTTGTTTTACCATCTAAATCTGCAGACATTTATTATTTGTGAACATTTCATTTTGTTTAAAAAGTATTATATCATTTCCCATCTGAGGATTTGCACATCTCTCCAATCTGCTCTGACTAATGACATGAGGATATTAAGACTACTATAATGCTGGTGAACTTTCTTTAGGATAGAATTTCAAAAAAAGCGGATCTGATTTCTTTGCTGAAAAGTGGTGGCTGATTGACTTCAAATTACCCTTCTTTTTTACAATGGATTGGCACTATACAGAGTGACAGCCTTTTGGAACATTCAGTTCTAATGGGTACAGTATCAGAATCTGCCAAGAATCCAAATTTCAAGGCATTTTCTTTTTTTAGTTCACTGCTTGCACTTGGGCACTAACATCCATATTTCTTTGGCTTTTCTTTTCCTTTTTTTCCCCCTTTAATTTATTTTGATAGAAGGGTAAACCAGCTGGCAAAAACAATAAAAAAGAAAAATAAGTCAGTAAGTCCAAAAGCATGTTCCTACTTTTACACAAAATCTATGCTATTACATCAGCCTGATTAAAGCCCTTCTAGGCAACTCATATTTCATTTGCATCACATTTTACTGGATGCTTGCTTGCTTATATTAATGGCCTGTAGCTCCACCATCTCCCTTTATGAGCTTCTCAGGCTCTAAAAGTACTGCTTTCACAGCCAGCCTACATTACTCTCAGAGAAATCTATGAAAAAAATACTTTTCCAATTGTATCATTTATCTACTGCTGTAAATTTACACAGTGCTTTCAAGGGAGACATAATCTTCCATCTTAGTTTCCTATAGGCAAGGGCTTGGTATTCACTTACAAGATTTTACTTCTATGGCTATGTGCAAATTTTTTTTAACCATTACAACTACAGCAATAAAAAAAAAAAAAATCCTGAATGATGACACTCATCCTAGTGAAACCACCCTTGAAAAAATACTTGTTGAAACACACAAACTTGAACCCTTGGATGCCTATCTGTTATCAAAATGAATGAACTAGATGACTAAATGCTTTATATGGTAGGACTTATTTAGCATTTCCCCTGAGCAGTGGTCCTAAATTTCAGTGGATTTTCTGCCAAAGTTTTATCTCTCAAAACATATGAAGCAAAGCTGCTCAAAAAACAAATCTAATATCCTAAAGGCCAAATGGCAGAAGAAAATGTATAGTGACCAAACAAAAAAAAAAAAAAAAATTAAAGGAAACTTCTGTTTGGTTTTCAGTCTTGTATGATGTACTTCCATTCTCTTCTTTCAACATACTCTTTCCAGTGCACTGAAAGTTGATATTCCAGGCCTATTTTGTTTACCACTTCCATTTACTCACTATACTTCACATGCTTTATCAACATTCCTGCTTATTGAACTGCTACTTAATTCTGAAAACTCTTGGATTTTCAGTCACCGTCACATCCCCTTCAAAACCTGGCCCTAAAATACCCACTAAATGTAGCAAAATTGTGCTGAAACTACAATGTAAAAGCAGCATTTGAGTTGTTTGTCTGCTTACGACAAAAATGACCAGTCATTTACCTGCATCTCTGCTATTTGACATGTGCTTATTACCATCTTTTCCACTACCATCTGTGGACAGACTGCTGCCATCATAGGGAATGGTGAAAACAAGTGGCAGTAAGTAGATTGAAGGGAGTAATACTTGCCCTTTAGTCTTTTCTGAATGTGCAGTCCCACAGATTCCACAGCATGGAGGTGGCAGGCAGTGTAAGCTGGCTGTAGCCTGCCTCCCCTAGCTGTGTAGGATTTGATCAGAAACATGGTGACTTTGTCAGCCCAGTAACAACCATTGTGGGGAGAAAAGTATATTGCAACAGATGGATATTTGTAGAAATTCAAGTTCTTTTCTAGAGCAGAAGGTTGGTGGGGACATTATGACATAGGAAATAATATTTCTCCCCCAGAAACTCTCCAAGAATAAATAGAAAACACTCAAAATTAACCAGAACATATGCTTAATTACATATTACATTCTTAACCTCTGGTGTTTTACTATCCAAGAAAAAAAATTCTCCTTTTATATTTTGTGTGAAACATCTACAGGAGTACTCTGAAATCATAAAAATAATGAATTGCTTTCAACAGTTGGACAAGAATATATTGTTATTTGCTATTCTGTGTTATGTGGTATTCAGTACTATGCCAATTTGCAGCATTATTCATCTTATATGTATTTGATATTTAGAAGATCTTCTTACATCCTCTGAAAAAAGAAGAGCTGTTGCCACATTTGAAATTTAAAAGCTTTATTTTAGCAATGATACTATTTTGCATGTATACATGCTTAAGGATGCATATTATGTTCTTAAAATATGTTTAAGCAGCAGCTTGGACTCACTTGTAGAAGGAACTGGGTAAACTGTTCACTGTGTATAATACACTTGGCATATATATTTTTTTTATTTGTAAATTGTGTCTGAGTAGCATTTGATTTATTTCCATACTCAGAATTGCTCAACTATAGCTTGACCCATTGCCAGCTTCTGAATGACTCCTATAAAATCTGTATAATTTTCTTTTATGCACAATATAATCCCTACTCAGATCACATAGCATTGTTTCTTTTCCCTCAGTGGATAGCCACAGACAAAAAACAAAAAAAAAAAACGAAACAAAAAAAACCCTCCAACAACAACAAAACAAACAAACAAGCAAACAAACAAACAAAAAAAAAAAACAGCAATAAAAGAGTTTTACCCATATAACAAAGAGACTAAATTCACCAGAATCACAAAATAGCAGGTTGTCAGAGGCTGGAAGAGATGTTGGGGAGGTAACTTGTCCAGTCCCCTTGTTCTTTCAGGACCACCTGGAACCATTTACAAAGTTGCAAATTTCTTATGAGTGTGGTATTTTTTAGTTCATTGTCTAGATTCAATTTTTTTTTTTTCCCTCTAAGTATTACTCATTTGCAGTGGGGCTTTATGAATGAAGATACTGAAAAAGTTACTATTTCATTTCTGGTTCTATTATAAGCTTAAATTTTCTTTGATTTGTAATCACTAGTTAAAATGTTTTAGGAAAAAAATAGTATATAATAACAGAAAGGAGAAATGGCTTTTGCTTAATGTTATATAAATTCTGTTAAGAAGTTTTCCATTGTGATTTAATAAATGTGGTATTATTTTTATATTTTTTCTTATATTCCCAATTTAGCTACTTCAAAACCAGAACATCATATTTTTAAGCAATGTGAAACAAACTACACATTATTTCTTGTGTGTTGGATTCATGGTTAAATACATTAAAGCCTTAAGTAAATATTTTGTCAATTAGCCTTGAGAATATTGCTAAACTTTCTGTTACATGGAAAATAAACTCCAACATGACAGTCAGAAAAATTATTTTATTTTCAATTTTAAAAAATTCAATTCAATTAACATATATTCAGTAGTTTCCTGAGAAACATCATAGCAATCTAGTTATTCTAAATTTTTTTTACACAGTTGTTTTCTCTATCTGAGAAATTTTAATGAGATGTACATTTAGCAGCTACTGTATTGCAGTATGAACTGGAATACTGCAGAAGCAGGATCATGTCTTGGGGCAAAAATTCCTGAATGTGGTTACAGAACTAAATAAAGTATGATGTCATATAGCTACATGATTACAAGGTCCAGACATGTATCTCTTTCTTAACCATGGGAGGTTTCAGTTTTTTGTTTTCCATGAGTTGTTACTGCTTCCCTTTTCCTCATGCTTAATAAAGAGACATAAGTGACTTGAGATCATTCTTTTCTTTAGAACTCCACAGCAGAATAATCTATGAGAAGAAAAAAAATCTAATAAAATCACACAATTCTACTTTGAGTGGATGATATTTTCAAAATGCTAAAAAATAATACAGAAGCTTTTTAATTTTTCAAAAGCTAATCTTTTCCAAGTTCTGAAAACATTCCTTCTGCTAAATATTCAGGCACTGAAGGAAAGGTAGCTCTTAGTCAAATAATCTTACGGCATTTTGGAGCCAACAAGGTAGAGCTGCCTGGAAGTCATGGGTTAGAGAGTCAGTTTGATTGATCTGGCAGGGTTTCTGGATATATTTTTAAATTAATAAAAATGAAATGTCTCTGACTTACTGCATACTTGCAATGAAGTTTTCCTGTAGCAGCAGCTGCCCTTACGTATGCCACTTACTCTGCTTTAATAGGCCTTCTTTATGTAGCTGACAGGTTGAAAAATGGGGGGTTTATTTCTGCTGTTTTATGTTTCTGCTTTCATTTGTGGTTTATATAATTCTGGAAGAAACAGCATAGCGTTTGTATTGCTTCTATAATGTTAAAAAGCCATTCATTCCTACTTTCCGAGTTTCAGAAGGGTGCCCATTAAAGAAAAATCAAAGACGGTGGAAAAGGTCAGTCTTTCAAAATGTAAATGCAGGTGCAAACCTCATGCTGTTAGCCATCAGTCATATTGATTTCAAAAATTCAGTTCAGTTTCAGTGTTGTGCTTTAATAAATTTGACTTTGACAGACAGTTGAGATTGATTTAATGTAGTTATTCACTACATACAAGGCAGACTACAAGCATGTTTATTTGCACTTGATATAGCAGTTTTTTGATATGAGCTGAGGTAATCATGCTGCCAACTCCAAGTCTTCTGCTTGTTGCCTTGGCAGCCAAAGAAAAAAATTGATGAGACACCCAGGGTTTATTCTTACAATTAGGAAATTTTACCAGTATAGTGTCTAAGTTGGTAAGTTGGAAAAACTAATTAATTCATATGGTATTCTTAATAAATAAAGGTTAGGGAGTGAGTGAAAGCTTGTGGAAATAGAAACATGGTATAAAATTCTCAACTAAAAACTCTAGGACAGAACACCACCTACCGCCTTTTAGACTGCAATAAAATAAGCTAGAATATATAATCAATATCTCAACATTTCACCCACAACCTTGATATTTCTCAGCTTTGTCCTAGCACTGAGTCATGATTGAGAAGATATAAAACCTACAAAAATTTCTTTAGGATAGACTATTTACAACTACTTCAGCTTCATTGAATTTGTTTCAGTAGCAGAAACACCACATTACTGTTAATTGTTATTTTTCCTTACTTTCTGCAGTACACTTTTTATTCTTTGAAATCCAAAACAACAAATTGGCCCTGAAAAATGCACTACCATCAACATTAGAAAAAAAGTAGGAATATGGTGGTTAGGATTTAATAATTTTAAAGGGTATTTATTTTCTGTACATCTTTTCAATTTGAGTTATATACAATTACCTCAAGAGGATATTTCCACTGTGTGTTACAGGAACTTAAATCACTTAAATTTAGCCTTTAAAGATTTGTTTCAACTAAATTTAGGGATTTTTTGTGTAGACACTTGGGTTTCAGTCAGTCACCCAGAGGTTTCTTTTGTGGATAAGGACAGAAGAATGAACTCTGGCAGCAGACTTAATCTGATTTATGCTAAACACTAACCATAAGATAAGACAACTCTCAGGTACTGTCAAATTATAAGTCAGCCATTTTCACCCAGAGTTATCTTTCAGGGTGGCTTCATGCCCTGAGAGAGTCCCTGTGGAGTTGTCTCAGGTAAGTATATATTAAGGGATGCCTCCTTCCTGTCTAAATCTTTATAGCATCATAGAACCACAAAATCAAAGAATGGTCTGGGTTGAAAGTGACCTTAGAGACCATCTCTAGTTCCAATCTTGGTGCCCTGGGCAGGAACACATTTCAGTAGACCAGATTGCTCAAAGTCCATCCAACCTTGCCTTGAGCACTTTTAGGGATGGGACACCCACAACTCAAGAGCTTCCATTATAAAGAACTTACCTGTTCTTTAGACAGTTCTAAATATCTTCATATGTCTCTTTGTGTGGGGACCTCTTAAATTCAACCAGATTGGTCCACTTGGCCATCAGACCAGAACCCAAGAAGGTTCTTCAAAGGGACAAATTATCTGTGCCTTATGATGCATGTTTCTAATATTCAATACCAATACTTTTTCCTGGAAAACTCTAGAGCCATGCTCTTCTCATTCAGTAGCAATTGGGGAAACACAATCGTATTGAAAAATTTGAAAGCAACTGATATGCAGATCATAATTTTAAAGTTCCTTCTAACATTCTTCATAAAACCAACTTTGTAATGAGAGTATATCATTCATCAACTCAATCAGCAGAAACCAAACTATGTGTTAATTTTGGTTCCTCAACCTTTCTCAGCTCTTAAATGTAAACATATGACTGTTAATTGAATTCAACTATTATTAATGCTACTATATTTAGTTAAGATATAAATAGAATATGGAAAGATTTTATTTTAATGTATTTTTTTAAGGTTTAACGAAGACAAAATACATTCAATTTCTCATGATTGGAGTGGTGGAAAAATTGTATTTCCCTGGTTTAGATACTTTAGCCTTCAGACATTTCTTCTGTTTTCTCTCAACAGTCCATTATTCTAAACTGTGCTATCTTGAGGATTCTTATCAGGAGAGATCTCTTAACATCTTGCTATCTTCTGCCAATGAAGAGTAATGATCTGTTCAGTGTCTGTAGTGGAAAGAGATCCCAGCCAAAAAATAGATAAGATTGCAAGAGAAATACATAACAGAAGGAAGCACTTAGAAAGTTTACATGGCAAGAATGTTCAAGAGAGAAGAATCTTGTCCTGCATTATCCATCCTAATTTTAGGTGAATTTCTGGTGGCAAAACATGTTTTCAAATATTGCCTTTGGTTCCGAAGTGAAATACAGGTGACAATTTCAAGCCAATTTAAATTCATATTGCATATTTTTTCCATGTCATGGTTTAACTCTGGGCAGCTCAGTACCACCCAGACACTCTCTTCCTTCTGGTGGAATCAGGAAGAGAATCAGAATGGTTAAAACAAAAGTCCTTGGGGATTAACATAAAGGAAGGTTAATGAGTAAACCAAAAACTGCCCAAACAATGAAAAACAAGGAACTCATTCACTGCTTCTCATCCACAGGGATGTTTGGCCATCTTCAGGAAAGTTGGGCTCTATCCCACACAACAGTTACTTAGCAAGACAAATGCCACGAAGTGTGTATTCCATTTCCTTATTATTTCTCCATTTTGTAATGATGAGCACGATGTTGTATGGTATGGAAAATCCTATTGGTCAGTCTAGTTAATGGTTCCTGCTCTGTGTGTCCCCAGTTCTGACCTTTCATGAGAGGCAAGAAAGAATCATAGAATTACAGAATGCTTTGGGTTGGAAGGAACCTTAAAGATCATCTAGTTCCAACTTCCCTACCAAGGGTAGGGACACCTTCCATTAGACTGGGCTTCTCAGAGCTCCATCCAAACTGGCCTTGAACACTGCTAGATGTGGGGTATCCACATATTTTCTGGAAAACCAGTTACAACATTTCACCAAGGCTCACAGTAAAGAATTTCTTTCTGATCTCTAATCTAAACCTGCCCTCTTTCAATTTAAAGCCATCCTACTTTGTTCTGTCACTACCCCCTTATAAAAAGTCACTGCCTAGCAGGCCTCCCTTAGGTATTGAAATAGGATCTATAGGTATTGCTAAAAGGCTTCCCTGGACCCTTCTCAGGCTGAAAGACCTCGACACTGGGCAAGAACTTTCCAGCAGTAGCTAAATCATCCCGATGTTATCAACAATGTTTTCATCACAAATTCACAACATACTGTCCTCTGTGGAGAAGCTGAACTCTATACCAGACATCAGTAGATTAGGTGTTGGGACTTTATTTAATAAATTAGGCCTTTTGGTAAAACAGCACATGTAAAGTTGTCTTAAATCAGACACCACTGTGTTAAGGAGTAAGAAATAAATTTCTAGTAGTCAGGCTATTCCCTTGAAAAACCCAAGAAAAGAAAACAGCAAAATAGACAAACCGAAACAAAACCAAAAAACCCTAAGCATCTCAAAAAAATGCCACAAACAAACAAACAGAAATCCAAAAGGGAGAAAACTCATTATTTTCATTTCCAATCATAGAGACCTACTTCAGGCTCTTATAAATTTCTGGTATTTTGTTGATTTCAACAGACTTTGCATAACTTATTTGCAGGTAATTCTTGAAACAGCTTCTAAAATCAAACACTAGTCTTTTGCATACCTAATCACAGAATTATCCTCTGAAAGGCAAAAAATAAAATACCATCACAGAATTCCTGAAAACAAGAGGGGCTAAACTCAAACACTTTCATTCATGAGAGGATTTTTTTTTTCATTCTTATTCCAATATCTATATAGTTTTCAAAGCAAATACCACAGAAATAAACTGCTACTGTCATGCTAACTCTACTGAAAAATATTTCTAGAGACATAAAGGCCATACTTTTATCCATGACATAATGGAATGCATCTATTTAGATAGCCCCTAAAGAAAAAAAACAAACAAACAAACAAACAAACAAACAAAAACAAACAAACAACAAAAAAAGCGCAAGAGAATAAAAGCCCTCACCAAAAGCAAAAATCATTTATCTAGCACATTATGCAAAGTGCTAGGCACTCACAGACACATAGTTTGGTTTTGTTATCCTTTTACAAGACAGTCAAGTGTAATTTTCTTTTGTTTTGTTTTTGAACTTGTGTTCAGCCTCCAGCAGAAAATCAAAAAGCTTTGTGAAGTATTGTTATGATTCAGGTAAAACTGGTAGCTTTGACCCTTTTGCTTCACCCTCACACAATCACTTTAGCTGGAGGACATTTTTGGTTGGCTTCTAGTAAGAAAATATATTGATAAAAAAAAGAATGTAAGACTAAATTGTGTAGCTAAAAAGAGAATCCTCCAGAAGTGTCTAAATGAAATCTAGTGAAAGTGTTCTGGCACTAACTACAGCAATATGAAAGCAGCAGTATTTTTAACAATGACCTAATATATATATGTAGCTACAGATCATATGGAATTGCTTCAGAAATAATTTGATGCTGTGAAATACACACTTACATGTTCAGTGTACATTATGAATCCTGACTGCCTTGCTCCAACAAAAGTGGCTATGATGAGAATACTTTTTACTGTCTGGAAGGCTGCATTATGAAAACAATTTTAGCTGGTCTGCTTAATATGCCTAGCTGAGAAAGAGACAAAATTCAGCTTTGGAAATTAATTTTCTTCTTTTTATCAAGCGAATTTAATTAACAAGATATCTGTAAGTTAGTAGACCCCCTATTTGGTAAGATAAATCTCACAGTCTTGAATATCAGTATTTAGGAGAGCATGTTCCACATTGGATCATGTGGAAATTGATATCAAAGAAAGCACTTTGAAAACAGCACTCATTTTTAAAAAGTCACAATTTCTCATTTGGAGTGAATAATACAAAATATGACCTTTAAATTTGAAGGGAGAATACTTGGGTGTGTTTTGGATTAACTGAGATGAAAACCACACATTCATGGCAGTTACTTCAGCATAAATTAAGCAAGTCATAGCATTAAATAGATAATTACCTGTGGCTAACCAGAGAGATGCAGAGAGAGAGAGAGAGAGAGACAGAGGAAAGAGCTCCAAAACTGCCTGTGTTTTTGATGACATGGAGTGGGAAATTTTATTATAGAGTAAATGTACTACAACACACAGAGTCAAACTGCAGTAGTATTAATTATATATACAAGGCAATAGTGAAACTGCATCTGCAAATCCATGGCTTTTCTTATTCCCACACATTCCAGGAAGTCTGAAATGCCCACAAAGAAATCCAGGAAAGGCAGTCAGTGAAAAAATAGAAAAAAGAAATCAAAAAGGTTGTCAGATTTGACATTAGAGAAATGATAGTGAAGAGACAATATATCTCTCATCTGAAATACTAGGATTGGACAAAAACAAACTACATGAAATTAAAATTGGAGTAGATGTGCAAGACTTATTCAGGATCCAGGAACAAGTGGAAAAATATTTAGTTTGACAAATTTAAGTTTGCAACTAGACTTCTAATCTTTAGTGTGTTTAATGTCGCTCCATACAGGCAAACTGAATCTGTAAAGGGGGAGCTTATGAAGCTTATGAAAGGAATTTAACTTTTTTTTTTCTTTTGCAATATAAAATACTGTATCAGAATTATTTATTGATTAAGTAAAAGAAATGAAAGTTCCATAGAATCTCTGAGATTTTCTTATGAAATCTCAGCTATTTTCTGTCAGCTTATACTGGCAATTGCAACATATTTTTTCTTTCTTTTTCAAATTACTCTAAAGATAAAAAATGTAATTATATTGGGTATTAGTGATGCAGAGGGTAGGATAACATGCATATTAACTGTCTGAAAAACACAGGGAAGCAGTAAGATAATGCTTTGAATAAATGCATAACAGTTTTACAAAACTAATTTGCATATGTATATTGACAAATATTCCAGAGACTCAAAGCAGCTCCTAGACAGAGCGCAATTACTTTAACTTGGGTGCCACCAATTTTATTTAATTAAATTTTAGTTTATTAGCTTTTCAGATCCTTCAGTTATCTAGTTAATTTTAACTCTCCTTCCATCTGATAGAAACTTAGCTTTCAATGTCTAAAACATGTCCTATTACAATCATATAAACACAAGTTCAAATTCATCATTTTCACATTAACAGCTTGCCCACATTTATAAACTTAAAATTATTTTTCAGAATTTTAAAATAGCTTCCAGCTAAGAATACATGCAGGTAATATTTTTTTCCAATTAGCACCATAAAAATTAAGCAACATTCTAGAGCTATTAAGATCCTCGGTTTTCTTTTATGATCCGTGTAGAAATTTGTGAGTCGTCTATTCTAATATTTCCAGCAGACTACTTGATTGAGTCATTAAACTGAGATCATGAGAATCGTTTGCAGAAGAAGAGACCATTCAGTGTACCTCACAATGGCAAAATCCCTAAGTCTATGGGAACTGATTTTAAGGAATAAGTTACGTATCACTCGGCTTTCGTTTGTTGGGAAGTATGTGGTAGTACAGCAGGAGAAACATGTAAATGTTTTTCTTCAGTCATTATTGTAGTGATTTCAAATGAATAAAAAACTGAATAAAGAACTGAACTAACATTAAAAAATGAAGATGTGTATTGTAATGTACACATTATTTTGCTATTGCTGAATTCTTATTTCACTTAATAAACTAGAAGTTGTTAGCAGTTCACAAAAGAAAAGTGCTTATTTTCTTAGCTCATGCCCACAGTGCTCAGTGCAGCCCTCGGGAAAGCTCTGTCAGTGAAGAGTGGAAAGTGAAGAATGGTGGGTATGTAGATATTTTACATGCAAAGTTAGTATCTAAAGGTAAGCCAGGCAGCTAATCAAACATCTTTAAAGCCTGCATTTTATCTGATTGAGTCAACACTCATAGAAAAGAGTTTGGCAGGTGAAAATTAGGGAGAATAGCTAGCTGTCCAAAGAAAATTGCTTTTTCAATTCCCTGTAAATTGTTGTGCTCTAGAACAGTATTAGAAGCAGACATTCAGGCTGAATATAAAAGAGGTTTGAGTCTTTAAAAAATGGCAAGAATGTGAGTGGGAAGAGTCTTCATACACTATTATTGTATACTACTGATTCTCAAGAAAACCACTAGAGAAATAAGACATATAATATACACTGATTATACCAATTGTACAAGTGTGAGTAGTATATAACATGTAGGTCTTTTCTTTAAAATAAATTTCTGCTTGTTACATATTACTGCATATGCCTACTTGTACCCTTATTTGCACAATCCAGGTGGCTAAGTTCACTGACAAACTGAACTGCACAAATGCATTTCTATGAAGCTTGTTGGATAATACATATCTGTCCAAATTATCATCCTTTGTCTTCAGGTGCAGAAACCACCAAAGATTCAGTAAGTAAATTGAGCTGTAAGGGTTAGTATTGACTGACTATCTAACTTCATCATATACCTAGACTGAGAATACTCTCAGGAAAGGGCTTGAGAAACCTTTTTGGTTTTCTTTTTCTTTTTCTTCTTTCTGGAACACCAGGTAAAGGTCAAAGACAAAATAAGAAATTGAACATAGAAACTGCTATGCTGTAACTGTAATGAGTCAGTAGTTCAGAAGTCAGGGATGTAGCTAACTGTGTATTTGACAGCCTTCTGAATTTTTAGCTGAAATGACCATGTACCTATTTACAGTTTGGCAGTTCTGGGAGATTTTCTGTCAGAAAAGAAAGCTGTTACAATTGCTCTTCCATCTACCAATATAATCATACCTTTGGAAACAGTTAAAGAGGTCTGGCTATACATTTTGCTTCATCAAAATTGAAATGACAGACAGGAAATGACAGACAGAACATTTTAAGTAATTGTCTCACATCTATAAAACATATACCAAGTCTGTGCACTGACATAAATAAATTTGGACCTATCTCAATGAGGATGGTCATCTGACAGATAGAGTTGAAACAAAGTGGGGGCATTCATTACTTTTTTTGCCTCGGTCTTTAATTATGCTGATAGACAGGTATAGTTCCACTGTGAGCAAACAGCAGCTTTCATTTTGTGGGTGCTGAAATTGTAAGGGAGCAGCTTTATCAACTGAATCTTCACAACACCATGGGGCCCAATGGGATTCATCCAACAGCACTGCAAGGTGTGGAGCTAGCGGATGTTACAGCTAAACCCCTCTCAACCATCTATCAAAGTTCCTGGGACCTTGGGTAAGTCCCTGCAAACTGGAAGGCAGTCAGTGTTATTCCAATACACAAAAGAAGAGCATGAGGGAAGACCCAGGTAACTGTAGACCTGTTATTTTAACTTTATTTTCTGGAAAAATTACAGAACTTATTATACTGGGTGCTACTGGAAGTCATTTAAAGAATAATGCAATCACAGGCACAGTCAATGTGGGTTCCAAGGGAAAGTCTTTTTAAAGTGATTTGAGTCCCTTCTATGATAAAGTCACCCACCTACTGGATGGAGGTAAGACAGTGGATGTAGTTTCCCTGGATTTTAGTAAGATTTTTGTTGCTGTTCCTTTCAGCATCCTTCTGGAGAAGTTACCTGTCCTAGGTTAAAATATAAGAAATGCCCAAAGTATGTATTCTATCACCTATTCTATCTTCATGAGCTGTTGAAACCAGGTGGGGCAGTGTTTCCCTTATCTGCTGCTAATGGCTCATCAATGCCTTGCCACATGACTCACAGATAACTCCCCCGGGAGCTGTCTCTGTTTAATGGGCCATCAAGGACCCATCACATG
>VZUI01055981.1:0-21954 GCA_013401135.1 Cettia cetti | reverse complement strand
GGCGGGCACGGGCCCAGCGGCGCCGGCCGGCAGCGGCGGGGCCCGCCCGCCTTGCGCTACCGGCGTGCGGGGCGGCTCCGCCGGGCCGGGGCTGTGCGGAGGAGGCTCCGCCGAGCCGGGGGTGAACGGGGCGCTGGCCGAGCCGCCCGGCGGGCACGGGGACACGGTGGGAGCCGCCCCCGCTGCGGCGCTGCCCGGCATCATCGCGCCCGCCCGGCGCTCCCGGTGTCCGGCGGTGCCCGGAGCGCTGCGCGGCGGAGGATGCGCTGCAGAGGATGGGCTGCTGTCGCAGGGTGCCCCTGGCAGCCCGTGGCGGGCGGTGGCTGCCCGAGGATGCCGCGCTGGGACGCGGCCAGGCTGGCAGAAGGGCGGCGGGGAGCTCCCGGGGCAGCCGCAGCTGTGCCGGAGCCGCTCCAGCGGCTGCCCTTGCTGCGGGCCGCGACCTGCGGCTCTCGGGGGCTGACGGACACGGGGCTGCCGTGCTGGGAGACCGCACGGGCGAACAGAACCGCACAATTGTTCCTAATGTCCCCATTTAACTTTTTCTGTGACGTGGAAAAGGATGTGGCTGAGAGCGTTGCTGCTGGGGCTTCACTGTGCATGTGAGCTAGAAAAAATAAATTAAGTCACTATAAAAATGTAACAATTTCCCAGTGGTTTAGTTCTCTTGAAGGCCCAAAGTAATGACTTGGTTTCACCTTATCTAAAAGTCATCCACAGTTTAGTTGTTTATTTTCGGGCGATTGTCTTGGGATATTCGGTATTACAAGTTTTCCCTTGGTCTGTGTATTGTCTCACGTGTAAAGTTATGCATAGGAACATCCTCACACCTTAACTTTTCACACTGCCCGTGTCATACCAAGTGCAGCCTTGGACTCCTGCAGGGCTGCTCTGTTGTACAAGTCCTGGTAGAATGCATCTGCTGGTCCTGTCAGTCACCCAGGCACTGAAGATATAAAGACCAGAGAAAGTGAAGGGTTTTGGTATTTTAAAACAATCATTGTTACTAAAATTTTGAGACAGAACAACTAAATTCTTATGTATGTATATATATACACACACATATGTTTCTGTGCATACGTTTCAGCAGTTCATGTGGCATTCTGCATTTCCTTTTGTATCTTACCCTTTGCTCTCACTGGATCATACAAAACTAGTTATTCTTGGGGACATCACTGCTCATTTTTCCTCTATAATGTTATTTACCTTTACAAATTAAATATTTGCTTACTTTCTTCTTCCAATTCCACTTTGAGGTAAGTCAGACGTACATTTAGACTGGAGCTGTTCAGAGCTAATCTAGTGGAAAGGAGGTTTTGCATTGTTTCTAGTTAAAATAAATCTGAATAACCCAGAAAAACAAATAGGATATTATATCAAACTGTCTCTTATTCACACTGATTTTCTAGTGAATATGTGAGCACACTGTACTGAGGAACTGTGGCTTAGCAAGGTGCCTTCACTTGAACCATGGTAAGCAGCAGTCTTGGTGGCTGCAGCTGTGACATGTGAATGGTGGCCTAAAATAATGAGTTTTGGGATGAAAGGGCATGGCCTTGGTGAGCTGCAGCAGCTCAGCTGACAGATGGTTCAACAGGAGCACGTTAATGCAGATATCTGCAGCTGTGTGAGCACATCTCCAGTGACCTGTGCATGGCACAGCAACCCTGCAGCATCCTGTTGCTGCTGGGGGATTCCTCCACCAAGTGCAGGAATTCCTCACACCGAGTGGCTGCTGCTTGCTCGTGCACACAAACCTTCAAACAGAAAGAAAATAATGAAAGATAAACTTAATTCATGGTCACAGTACTGCTGGGTAAAGGGTTCTGGCAGAAATAACTTTGAGAGTAACTTGTGTTCTGTTCCTGTCTCATCACCTGCTGTAAATGTTATTTATTGAAATAATATAAGTGAGCCTTCAGGGGAAGAAAACATTTCTGATCAGGGAAAGAGTAAAGGGTGTTAGCTAGCAATAAGGTCCATCTTCCTGACTAAAAGGAATTAAGTCCATCTTCCCGACCTTCCTGCTCAGGTCATGACTAAAACCAACCTGTGCAGATATTTCCATCCAAGACTGGTTTTTTTTTAAGACTTTATGCCATAAAAAAACCCCCACTAAACCTACACGTGTGGCCAAAGGCTTGGCTGTGTCACTTTTAACACGAATGTGCCATACCTGAGGTTATGTGCACGTGGTAAACTTTGTATCAGGTATGTTAATACACATCAAATACATATTCCAGTTGATGTTTGGTTTCAGTTGTATCTGTGCTTGTGCTCAGGAAGTTACTTGTTCAGGTTTTTTTTTTAATATTGAACTTTTGGTTAAATATAAATGAAACAATGACATTGTCTCCGGGTTGAACACTTGCCAGCATAGATTAATTTTATGGCTTAATATCACAGTGTATACTCTGTTTATGATACTACAGCTCTTCCAATAACTGCTTCATCTTTTCATAAATAAGATATTCATTTCCTGAGTTTAAAGTAAGTGGTGACAAAGGTACCAGAATTTAATTTGGCCAAAAATCAACTTGCTAAAACAAGTGGTGTAATGAATGTGCTGTGGGCTTTATTCCTATAGGTGTGCATAATCTTTAATCACCTTAAAAAATATGAGCAATGAATAAAGAATACAGCACTAAGCAAAAGTCTTTGCTTAGGCTGCCATTGTTCAGCCTTAGAAATTAGATCAAAGAGGGTGTCAAGGAAGAAAAGAAATTATTCTTCCCTACCCTCTGCAATGTTTTGTTCATATTTTGTTACTCGGTGGTAAGGAGGAATAGAAATCTGGAATTAATAGGTTAATTAGAAAGATTTAGGTTAACTATTTTGTCAATATGTAAATGTTTTCTGGAGAAGGAGCAATTGTTTTGGCTCTCATTAATTGGCCAGTTGAGACAGCCGTTCTGTAAATCCCCAGGTAATCACCTGTGAGAGAATTAAAAACACAAATTCAGCGGTGCTTGGCATTCCTCTTGGCAGCTGCTCCTTAGCTTAAACATTTATTGGAGTAATTCAGTAACCCAAACATTTCTATTTCCTCTCACCCTGCGTGCCAGTGTAACCATCCCACAGGAGAGCTCTCCAGGGCAGGGGATCCCCCTGTCCTCAGGGCAGCTGGGGGAGCTCCTGCGGGTGCTGGGGGGTCCCCGGGGGCTGTGCCCGGGTGCTGGGGGGTCCCTGCAGCTCCTGTGGGTTCTCCCCGGGTGCTGGGGGGTCCCTGCGGGCTGTGCCCGGGTTCTGGGGAGTCTCTGGGGGCTCTCCCCGGGTGCTGGGGGGTCCCTGGAGGCTCTGCCCTGGGGCTGGGATTCACAAGCTCTGCTCGGGATTCACTGATTCACGGTGGATTTTATTCACAGTTCACTCATGCCAGTGCAATTTGTTGCTTCAAGGAGAAGTTTAAGAGGGAAATAAAATGAAGGATGTGTGGTTTTAACAATTATGAAAAAATAAGATCATTTACAAAGCAAGCAGAGGATCAAGCAGGGTTTCAGCTCCTGCTGAGCTTCAGTGGGAATTGTGAGTGTTCAGGTCTGGCCAGGTTTCCAGGAGGCAGTGCAGTGGCTCTGCTCACTTCAGCAGCTCTCAGTTGTGCCATGTACATTTAACAGTAGCTGGTGCACAGCTGCTGTGCAGAACAGACAGCTGAGGGAAAGAGATAATTAATATTTTTGGATGAAGCCTATTTTGTGCCATTCAAGAAGTGTCAGTGTATCCACCTACCGGGAACTTTTTGGAAATCAAACATTCTTTGTCTGCAAGTAATTCCATTAAATCAGTATCTGTTGAAATTTAGAATGTAAATGTTTCTGAAAGGAAGACTTTACAGAGAACAGATCAAGTTTCGCAGCCATAATACTTTAAAAATAAGCAGACTTTTAGCTCCTGTGCCTTCTCATCAGCCAGGCTGTGTTTGGAGCTCTAGAACTGTTTCCTTATATGAAAACCTGTGAGCTGTAGATTCATGCTGAAGGAGGGAACACTGCTAGCCAGGAAAAGTGAGAAGTAGTGATCAGTTATGTAGGGAATAAAAAATTAAACATTGCAAAACAGGGCTTGGCATTTCCTAGATGTGTTGGAGAAAAATGTTTTTTGTATGGAAGTCTCGAAGTGAAACTGTGTCAGGAAAGGGCTGTACCTTCAGCAGGATCTCTCTGCACACAGGATAGGTCCAGAAAACACTCTCAGGAGTTTCACTTGCACGCTGTGTGATTCCCAAAGCATATAAAGAATGGACCAAACAAAAGAGAAGTTAATTTCTGAATGCTAAAGTGAGTGGGACTGGGAAATACTTTGCCCAGTATTCAGGTGTGTATAAATACCACAGTGCAAGCAGTGACCAATATAATGTGTTTTTAAAATGCTCTTTCACATTTACTGAATGGCTGAAGTTGATGCTTTCTGCCTAGAAAAACACCCAAAATCTGGGACCTGACAGCTCAACTCGATTTTAGAAATGTTATTTTCCCCAAGCCATGGCATTGGCTTCCATGAGAGTGTCAGTGGAAGGGAAAGATGTGGCAAGGCAAATTCTGGATGCAGACAATAATTGCTGTTTGTTAAGACACTTGCTTGGGGATTTATCTCCTGTATTAAGGGCTGTGATAGAGGGAAATGTAGCCTTGAGATTCAGCATTTTCAGCGTTGTCTTTGATTCCCAGACAGCAGGAGCTGGGTTGATTTTTATTTCTCATTCTGAAAGTATTTGTTTATGAAATGGCAAAATAATGTGAATAGACATTTGGCAGGAGGAGGCAAGATATGGATAATGTGTCTCCTCTCTCTGGGCTTCATTCAGGGACATCTGTGACTTCACAGGCAGATCAGTCTTCAGAAAAACTCCCCTGCAATAACTCTGCAGCACTCTCTAATCATGTTCCTTGGTTACAGCATACGTGTGAAAATCACAGTCTGCTTTTTTTCTTTTTTTTGGTTATAAAGATGAAAAGCCATTTAGAAAATATGAAAATAACGCTGTAAATTTCGGTACTTAAATACTACCCAATAACTCAGATTCTACACACATGTATTTCCATATGTGCATAATTTGGAGCTTGTGATTAATGATATCAAACCCAACGGAATGTTTAGGGGATCCAGGCCCCTTTAAATCTGGGAGTTTGAATTATTCTGGGAATATTTGCTTATTTTACCTTCTAAAGATGTATGCAAATTTTTTACTGAGTGCTCCTGAGTAGAATAAAAAAAAAAAAAATCTGTAAAAAAAAATATTTTGAAGTAGTAGAGGTAATGCACAATTTCTGAGCCTTGGAACACTTGTGGGAGTCCCCTTCTATTTACTGCAGAAACAGCTGTCACTCCCCAGGGAGATTTGGAGCTGTGGAAAGTGTGGAGGAGAAGTAGTCATCCCTAGTATATTAAAAAAAACAAACCCAAACCAATTTCCTTTGGAATTCCTGGCTGAGTTTCCTGATGTCCTGAGAGAGTTATTTTCAAATTAATTGTAATATGCAAACATACTGCTTGTACATGATAGTGATTTATGGTAATTGGAATACTGATGGGAAAAAAATCCTTTTAGACTATTTAATGAGCACCTGTGAAATTATGGAATGCAGGCTCGAGCATCCCAAGTATTTGCCCCAGAGATTTTCTCTCCACAGCTGGGAGATTTGGGCACCATTATTTAGATATAAATGGAGAAATTCTTTCAAGAGGTGCTTGGAACCAGTTCATGGGGCAACTGGTGTTAATAATTGCTCAACAGTGTAAATAAGGAGCTTGAAATGTGGCTGTATTCTGTTATTTATTAGTCTTTATTGTAATTTATTGGTCTTGTTTTTAAGGGTGGAATTAAAAGGAGTTTCTTTTTAGCACAAGGAAGGAACCCAGCACCATCTGTTGTGCCAGTGGAGCTCTCTCTGATGTAGTGTTAATACATTCCCTCCAAGGCCTCCAGACATTTTACAGCACTTTTAGCACCAATTTCTGCAGTGATGACTAACTTCTGCAGGACAGAAAATTACATTTCTTGGGAGGCTGTGAAATAATCAGGAAATGAGAGCTGACATTATCCAGGAAGTCAATGAGTTAGCAGGATTTTAATGCCAGAACAATTAATACACGATGAGAAATAAATCAACTGCAACAACGTGGTGTGAGCAGAAACCATCCTTGTGCTGTTTTTATGGTACTGACAGTGCAAACACCCCACGTGGGCAGACAGAGATTTTCTCCTGTGTGTTTTTTGGCTGATGTTCTTGGTAACATTGATAACAGAGTCTGGTTTCAGGGAGAGGGCTGTAATCAATGTTCCTTGACTTTGGCAGGCTGTGCAGCAATGTTTTCATGTGGGGAGCCACAGGTAATCTGGCTGGGAGGGGTTTGTTGTTGGAATTGTTGCTTTTTCTTTTTGGAACTGAGGTTTTCCAAGCAGGCTCTGAAGGTATTTGTGTAATTACTTCTGTGCAGCTTTTCACTTGTGCTTCAATTTTCCTGGTTGCTTTAACAAAAATGGCACAAAGTTGAAACTCAGAGCAAAGTTTAAGGAAAAAGATTTTGATTAATTTGTATGATTACCTCATACACTGGTGTGCCCATAACATTAACAGTGACTCCTTTCTTCTCTTTCTGCTTGTTCCAATAATGAAGGACTCACCTGCGTGCTGCAGGTCACGTCTGTGTCCTGAAGGATGCTTTCCTGTATGAAAGCCCAGCTGAAATAGCAAATCTGACCTGCACAGACAAGTTTGATGCAGCCCTGGCCATTCACCTCTATAAAGGAGGCAGACTGCTGCAAGGTAATCTTCTTTCTACTTTGCAATGAAAATACCTCTTGAAATAGTCCTGCAAGGGGAGAGGAGGAATGCTAACTGTTATCAATGGCTGTGAATGTATAAACCCACACAGAACATCCTAATTCTGTTTATCCACTTCAGCAAACGTTCAGAAATGCTAAAAATCTCTCTCAACGGGAGATCTGATGCAGAGAGAACGAAATAAATGCACTTTTAAACCACATAGTGCTCTTGATAATTAAGTACTTTAACTACATCAAGATAAGAGCATTACCTTAACATTAGGATCCTTTCAGCAAATGTGTTCTTTCAGAGGAAAATGGCTTGGCTAAGTAGGGCTGGGGTCAAATGGAAGAAAGCAGGGAGGATAATTTGATTTTTCTGCTCAAAAATGAGTCAGGGTTTTTCGACGTGAAATAACATTCCTGTCAGCTAAACTATAGGATGTTATCAGACAAATAATAAAATTTTCAATTCTCTCTAGCCACGCAGAACAAAATTTTAGCCTGCCATTAATGACAGAGTAGAAGCACTGGCTCTCAAAATTACAGGCACTGTCAGCTGCAGAAATTGCAAGTGTGCATCCTTTTCTGAGACCACCTTTGTGTTTGTGAATCATTCCCTGGAACAAAGGCTCATGTTTCATCCTTCCAGCAGGCCTCAGGGGAGTTCTGTCCTGGCTGTTTGGAGATTTCAGAGCTCCCCCCAGTTCTGGGGGCTTTGCACAAAGCCTGAATGATGGTGGCTGCTGTGCCTGGGTTTCTTTTCTTCCAAAGGGGCTCTGGTTTCAGCAGGGACCTAAAGTGCAAAAAACCAAAATAAGTCTGTAAAATGAGCTCTGCTAACATGGGTAAAGGCTTGTTGGAATACAGAGGTGATTGGTTTTTTGACAAGGCCTTGAATTGTTTTGGAAGAGGCTTATGGAAAGTCTGAGAACCGTCCTTTTTGGGGGGGGTTTGGGGATTTTTGCTGAGGAACAAAAGATAAAGTTGAACTTCAACTGTTTATTGGAGTCAGATTTTATTGGAATTTAATTTGCATGGCAATGCCCAAATGCTGTTGCTGCTAGCTTTTCAAAATCCCAAGCGACCTGAAAAGCATGATACTCTACAAAAGCTCAGGAATTTAAGTAAATCACACAGTTCTAAAAAGTATCTGCAGTGACTGAAAGAAAAATAAACCAAAAAACCTCTGAAAGGCAAGACAGTAACAGGGAATTGCTGAGATGATCACAAAGTGTAAAAGCTATTGCAGGCTTCTGGGAGGACAAAAGTGACCCAGAGGACGTTCCTGGCTGCTGGGAGATTTAGAAATTTAGTGATTGCACTCATCCTTCCATTGCTGCCATACTATTGATCTGTTTGGCCTCCTCCTGGAAATTCTGTTTACGTGATCAGCACACGTAATAGATGACATAACAAGTATTTACTTTTTTAATTTATTCAAGAGGCAATAGATACTTTCTGTGGTATTCCAGACAGTTTGTCTCTTGCAGTGGTGCTTTGATAGTGCCCATTAATTCCCTTCACCTGCAGACATTAGAGAATAATATCAACAAATTCCAAGGAAATTCCCCAAGTAGCCAGAATGGTAATTAGTCTTTCATTCTTTTTGCTTGCTCTCTCATTTAGTAATGAGGAAATTAGCAATGCTAATAAATTCTGATCTTACAGCTCACTTAACTTTCAAGTACACATGTGAAATCTATGGTGCATTTTCCATCTTTATCAACATGCTTTGTTTCCCATTTGGTTTGATGTCCTGTGAAGGTGCATAATTATTGTATGTGTGGGGGGTTACAGTGCTAAAACAATTAAAATTCAACTTTCTCCAGGTTTCCTTTTCAAGGATTTTTGCTCAGAGAGGTGATTCAGTATTATCCTTTTCCACTCCTGGTGCATTACATGCTGGCCAGCTCCTCATTGCAGTTGTTGCTTTGCAGGGAGCAGAATTCCCTTTGGGATCATCTTTGGTGGGACAGATGTGAATGAAGATATCAAATGTAAAGAGAAACGCCAGGTGATGGGAGCAGTGCTGCAGGAAGCCAGGTAAGAGCAGGGGGGAAAGATTTATGGCAGGAAATTGCATTTTTGTACAGCAGATCTTTTAAGAGTTTTCCACACACACTTGGAATCACTTGGGGAAGATGTGTAGGCCAGCAGACAAAGGCTGGACTTCCTGAAATCCTTGTGATCTTTACAGATTGCTTTGTGATTCAGTGATGGAAGTGGAACAGTTTCATCAGAAAACAGTTTCATCACAGCCTGTGTGCAGTCTGGTTTAATTTCCTCTGTTCCTCACACTCAGCTTGTTGACAGAAGGCCTGGTTGAAAAGCAGATCCCTCAAGTACAAGCAGATTGTTTTTCTTTTCTTTATTTTTCTTTATCCTGTGATCCTTTCCCTGGGTCCATCAGCAAACAAACAGAGACTGAAAATAGACTTTAAGTAAATTCTCTCATTTTTTAGGTGAAATGACAAGGGAGTATTTTCAGGGTGTTTTAAAGTCTGGAAAGTTCTAGTGACATGCCAGTGTAGTCATCAATTGTGGACCAAGAACCAACCATAAACCAGAGGAAATTACTAAAAACTAACAGGACTTGTGAGCGTTTTTCATAGCTTCACCATGCCCAGAGCAGAAGCTTTCTCCTGACTGATCCAAAGGTTTGTTGGTTCAGCAGTGTTTGATGTGGCCACGCTGGGGGAGGAAAGCTTTTCCTTGCTGCAAACAGCAGCTCAGAGCAGGGTGGATTTTGGGCCAGGCAGAATCTGCACCAGGCTTCTCTCTGCTGCTTTTTCCTCGCTGATACCACTCCATTTCCCAGCTGTTATTGGCTCACCTAACACTGGCAGAGTTGTGCTGCTCTCTCTGCAATCCCCTGTAAAACGTGGTAAGTAAACAGGTTTTAAAGACAGCACTTAATCACACTCATTGAAAAATCATTAGGGCATGTTCTTGTGTCTCAGTGAGATTTGCACTTGAAAGCAACTTAAAGTCCCACTCAGGAAAAAAATTATGTACCTGTTTACTTTTGTTATCAAATAATCAGAAGTTATTCTTTAAACAGGTCTGAAGGAAAGGAAAAAGATTCTTGATGTGTCAGGTAAATTTCAGCACTGTGCAAAATGAGAAATACATAAAAACAGTCTGAGTGTGTCCATTTGATCCATCTCTGTTTAAAATATTGTCTGTCACAAATACAGCTAATACAAAAAAACCTGTGCTTTATTGAATGTTTTTTAATGATATTGAGTTGGGAACCTCAATGTACCTTAATAGTTTGAATTATCTATGATATTTTAATATGTATTACTACATCCTCATGCAATTTATAATATTTTCTCTGCTACAGGAAAAGTGTCTCAGTTTTGTAGGAGTTATTTTGAATGTACCTCTTCTCCAGTGGCATCACTGGTGTTATTCATTGCATAGTTATTAAAAGAAACATTGATTTTTTTTTTCTTTATTGATTGCAGGGTTCTAAGCAGAAAGCATCATGAATTGTAGATTACTTGTCCAGTACAATATCCCACCACATTCCATAAAACAAACTATTGAACACTGTCTGGCCTTATGAGTGTTTCATTTTTAATCAAATTCCTCTAAATGCTGCTTGTACTCCTCTAGGGTATTTTTTTTTCCCTATTGAACCATATTTTGTAGACTTGGAAGCAACATCTTTTTATGCTTGTTAATGTGATATATTGAAAGGATAATTGCAAAATCTGGGAAGGGAGAATGTGCAACTTGACAAAACAAGCATTTGCAAAAGGCTTTAATAACCTTAAAGCTGTCAAGTTGTGTGTGTGAAATTCACTGGAGTGCCATAAAGCAGATCCTACAAAACAAACGTAAGGGAACAAGGTTTGTTTCAACAAACAAAAGTAGGAGTTATAATTTTGTTATAATTTATGGGAACTCTAATGAACAGTGGTGATTTCATGCCCTCAGATGATGATTTAACATCTGCAGTGGAGGAACTCTGTCCTGGTCGTGGCTGCTGTGCTTTATCTCAGACCTTGAAGGTGTCAGAGGGTTGGTTCAGGACAGAAACATCTCAGAAATTGCATGAAAAAGAAGCACTGAGTCATCAGTGCAGTGTGTGATGACCTCTCTGTTATATCCAGTACCTCTACAAGTAATTAAAAAAGGTGTTTTGCTAATCAGAAGTGTCTCGTGTGAGGGACAATTCAAACATTCTCCCCCACTGGGCTGAGGGTGTTCAAAAATGGCCCCATCTGAGGGCCCAGTTAATGCTGAGGTTCCAAAGCTTGTGTTTGTGCTCCATTGAAAGGAGCCTGTTCTTAAACCCAGCCTGTTCTTCAGATCCCCTCTGAGCAGGGATCCTTTATCTCTGTGTGAAAACACCTCATAGAGCTTCTCAGTGTTACACCAGGAGCCCAGCTAGAATAACTTGTTTATCAAGTTATTTATAGATATAAAAAATATGTAATGTCATATATAAATATCCTATATCTAATACAGTACATTATATATTATAGAATATGTGTATAACATATGTATTATGTAGTACATGCATTATACTATCACATAATGATCTTATTCTCTAAGATAATACCTATATATTATAATATCCACCTATATATTATAATATCCACCTATATATTATAATATCCCAGCCTTTTGCTGGCTGTGATGGGACACCCAAAGTGAAACCTGTTCCTGTCAGTGCTGCTGTGGGGTGGCCTCTGCCCTCATTTCCTGTGCTGTTCACGAGGACACCCCACTGCACACACCCCTCCAAGACACCCAGGTGGCAGCTGTGAGAAACGAGGCGAGGACCCTGAGCAAAGGTTAAAAATCTTCCTTTGGAGAGTTAAGCTGAGCTGCAGACGGTGGCAGTGGGTGTTGTCACAGCACTGCTCCCTCCTCACGCCTGCTCCAGCAGGAGATGCAGATTCCTGCTGCAGCTGTGTGCCATCATCTGGGGACCTGGAGCTGTCCCCATGATTTGGGGTTTCTCTTGCTGGGGGAAATCCTCACTTCACCTTCCCAGGAGCTGTGGGCTGTAAAGCCTGAGGAGCTGCTGTTGGTTTAACCACGATTTTCTGCTGAAGCAAGTGGAAAGCCTGCTTTCTGTTTCATCTGGGATCAGCTTGATAAGCCTCTGATCTCCGTTCTTATCAAGATTTTTTTTCTGAAGTACTTTTTTTTTTTTTCTTCCCTGTTTAAACACTTTAAGCAGATGATCCCAACTATTTTTGTCCCTTTAACCAGGTTTGCAGTGGCTTTCAGCGTGGAGATGCAGGAGCTGGCAGCAGCAGAGTGGGTATGTTTGTGATGGCCGTGCTTTCAGTATTAGCAGACATCCATCCTGGTAAAATGTTTCCTAAATAGTGCCAGAGAATTGCAGTAATCTTCATTGTTCCCAGCCCTGCTTTTCCTTGCAGAGAAAGCTCTTCATGCTGATGTGCTCCTACAGTCAGAGAGATCTGGCATTAGAAGCTGTTGAGTATTAGAGTGTAGAACAATTCAGGAAGGGTTTCTCTGTAACATTTAAAACAAATCATTTGTTGTTACCCAGCATCTCCTGATTGTTTCTTTTTGCATCATTTACTAAACTTTATGTTGACAAAACACAAAAGCTCAAGAAAGAGAAAGTCCATGGAATATCCTCAGGCTTCCTCTGTAGCACAGAGTTGTTTCTCCCCCCTTCGTTCCCCTGTGGATTTGCTGCTTTTTTGTGTCATTTTGGTGACATTGTTCCCTCTGGTTCTCAGAAACCTCCCTCCCATCTGGGAGCTGCTTGGAGATCCCTTTTGAGGGCACCTCCTTGCTTTCAGTTTCTTTTCCCAGCTCATTTTTAGTAACTGCAGAGCCTGGGCAGGGGCAGTCTCAAAGGAGCAGTAGGGAAAACCAAAATCTCTGCAATTTTAAAAAAATCACTGCTGTGCTTCCTACTTTCTGAGTTGACTGGTTCAAGAATTGGTTGCCTAGAAGTTTGTTTCTGGATTGATTTTCTTTTCATTAAAAAAAAAAAAAAAGTATTGCACAAATCCACAGCTGGAGTTACAGAAAGATATTGAAATAGGAAATTGCTTCTTTAATCACCTAAATTAAATAACTAGCAGAACAGCACTTCAGGAGTCATTTTGGAAGTGTAGTGATTACATCTTTTACTACAGCTATTTTAAAGTAATTTATTTTGCAATTTTTATTTGGGAATGTTGTGCAATAACTACCAGGCACCAGTTTTCCTGTCTAGGCAAGTCTATATATTTGACAGCAGTTTCTCAAACTGATATGTTTATAAATTGTATGATGCATAAATGTAAAATGGATTTTCAACCCCAACAGCTTCTTGGGAACTACAGCTGATTTTCAGCTAGTTGGTTGAAATCTGTTTTATTGCAGGAAAATAGGATAATGATCCAAAGAAAGGATACAGAGACAAACTAAAAAATATATTTGTACTAACTTGGTAATTGTGTTAATTGCAAAATGGATTCATTGATAGCGTTAATGGACATAGTAAATGTAAATTACACTGCTGGCTTTTGGTGTTACTTAATGCATCTGATAGTTTTGGCTTTTAATAGTCAAAAGAAAATCACACTGACGTGGTTTGTTACTCTTTATTGTGGTTTTTCTTCTGAAGATTGAACAGATATTTTTATGTTGAACTCTGAAAGTCATTTCTCTTCTCCTTCTCTTTAAAGCCAGATGCTAGGAAGAAAATATACGTCCAAAGCCAAGGTGAGAGCTTTGAAATACTGATTAAGACATTCAATTTCTTTGATTCATGTGCTTGCTACCTGTTTGTTTGTGTATCTGCCTTCTTTGCCCCAGACATATTTTGCTGAAATGGGGTTTGCAGTCCTGCTCCCCTGCAGTTGGGCTCTTTGCCACTGACATTAATTGAGGCAGTATTTCAGTCTCTCAGCCAAAATTTTCCACTCATTTGGTGCTTTTATAGGAGTTTTCCCAGCTGCCTTCCTGCAGGAAGCTGAAAGGTCGGGCAACACTGAAGGCAGCACCGAGATTTCTCCAAAGGCTGCAGAAATTCTGATACTGAATAATTATTTCCTGAAGCCCCAAATTCCTTTAAATGCTCCAAGCTGAATTCTCGACCCAAAGACAGCCAAGCACCTGACCCCAGGTGCATCACTCAGGGAACACAACTCACTACTTCAGGTGTGATGGCTTCATCTCCCAATTTTATTTATTCAAAAACAACTCCCTGCGGATTCCAAAGCTCATTCCATTTTGTGTATTTCGCTTTCAAAGGAAATAACATTCCTTTCCAGGCTCTGCTGTTGAAATTACTCATTGTGAAGTCTGTTTAGCCCATATTCAGTTTATATTCAAGTCTCTGGTGAGGTAAATAAGAGATTAAATAAGTTAATAAAATAGTTTCACCATTAAAATAATTAATCTTTAACATAAGGAAAAACAAATACATTAATATTCAGGATAGGTTAATATTTAATTTGAATAGAAAATGGATTTTCTTCCTTTTATGTTGAGGGCTGTGGGTTGCAGCTGCCCCGTGTCTGTTTTGGAATGATGTGCTCCCTCAGATGCTGTTATCTCCTGTGGAGATAAGGGGATAAGGCCAAATTTAGCAGGGTTGTGTTGCTGGAGAAGTTCAAGCACTGGGTGATTGTACAGAATTTTCCTCTGAATTTTAAGCTGCTGTCTGTGGAGGGGATGCACAGGGAAGCTGGCATTGCTGGGGTGAGGAAAGCTGCAGGTGGGAATTGGCAGAAATGTTCTCTGTGAGGCCTCAAAAGGCTCCAGGAGCCAGAGCTCAGCTGTCCAGGGCACATTAAACATGGGAGTCTATTTTTTTTTTTTTACACAGGAATTAAGACTACACCCAGTGAAACATTTGACTGGTACAGATTTCTACAAAATGCAGGTAAAAGTAATTTTTTTTTTCCCTGTGTTTATTCTAATAGGTGTCAAGGATGAAAGAAACTTAGAATCAGGGTTTAACTAATTATGTAATGAAGTGAGATGAATATGAGACATGGCAGAATATCAATCAGATGGGTCTGGTTCATCAGCTTCCCTGCTCTGGCAGGGCTGAGCTTTGTGTAGAGCTCACAGGAGGGGTCAGGGTCCCTGGAGGTGAATTTAGAGCTCAGCCCCCACTCCTGAGCTCTCTGTGCTTTATTGTGTGACAAACTGGGTGAAGTGAAGAACTGTGGAGAGGAGAGACATCAGAAATACGTGCTGATATTTGATTATTTGGTCTGGAGCTCTGCTCTAGCAAACCAGAGGCTCGTGAGCTAGAGGTTGTCTCTGCTGCCACCCGAGCAGTGGCAGGTAAGGCAGGTGACCCAGTTCTGAGCCACCTGATCGTGGCAATGCTTTAATCACTTCATCTTTCCCCAAAAGAATGATTTATAGGCATTTTACCCTGGGAAGAACGCTTTGGTTTCCCATTAATCAGCCTGATCTCTGATAGTACAGCTGTTCCCTGTGCTACAAATGAATCCTCACCAGTCCATGGCATTATCACATCAGGAAAAGTGTGCCATTAGTCAAAGCCAGTGTCAATTTTAAATTGAGCATTGTGAGGTTATTTTGTTCTCAGTAAATCACAGCCCACGAGCACAGTGCCACTAAGATTAATAATTTTCTGAAGTGAAATGATTTGTCACTTGCTAGCACAGCCTGAGTGTTGATTTGATCTCTTGTCCAACCATTTTGGGATTAAATGAGCAGTCAACAGATTGAGAAGGGGGAAGCTCCCCCCAAAAGTGAATTTCTAATATATTGCTGACAGTTTTTTGCCTAATGTCTACTAATGCAAAAGTGCAAAATAATTCATAATGTACATGAAAAGCAAACTAAAATGTGACTCCAACATCTGTGCCTTATTAAATAATAACTTGAAAACTGGCATCAGATTATTCAGTATTGTTTTTATGACTGTTTCATCTCATTTATCTCCTCTGCCTGGTGCCTATGTCCATCTCTGGTGGCAGCCTACAATTTCTATTTCTTTTAATACTGCCCACGGAGTCAGGCTTTTTGGCTGTGCCTTTGTGCTTTGCAGGGGCTGATTAGGAGTTCCCAGTAAATGGCTTTTTTTCTGGGCATTTGCAGTTCCAAAGTGTTGAAAATTCTGCTGAACTTGGAGGCAGTTTTGCTCAGAAGGATGTGATTTGGGCAGTGTGGGCTTGCACAGCGTGCACTGGACAAAACCTTGAGCTTTAACCAGATAAAACTGTCCAGTCTCCTTCAGCTCATGGCATTTGTGATTTTTAAGACTTTTTTCATGAAGTTCTGTTTCGTGTCTGAAGGCACTTTAATTAATTAAATTTAATTTAAATCTGACACCAATACATTCAATGTAATGGCTTCAAAAAGAATTTAATGGTAGCTTTGAGTGGCAGAATGCACCAAATGCATTTTATGGTGGGAGACTTCCAGCCCCCAAATTTGAATGGTTCTAAACCAAACTCTAAGGAATCCCAGCTTTTTGTACACTCCATTTGATAATTTGGGTGCTAATGTAAATAGCAATTCCTGACACAAATGGGAGCAGTGCTGTGGAAGGTTTTTGTTGGTATTGTTGTTATGTGGGCAGTACAAACCCCATGGAATTGGCATTTCTCATATCTCAGCAGCAGGCCTGGGAGGTGATGGTGTGGGGTTCTTGCTGTCTCCTGGCTGCAGTATCTCCAGGGGCTGGCCAGTCAGCATTTACTGGCTAAATCTACCAAAAAAAGGGACTTTTGGAGTTAATTTGCGTTGTGGTTAACAGTCAGCTTCACAGTTTTTCTTCTGTGGATGAGAGACTGTGAGCAGCAGCAGCCAAACCAAAAAGCTGAGCCCATTTCAGCACAGCCCTCAGGAACACAACATTTTCAGCCTGTGCTGGTAACTCAGCCTGTTTATTTAAGGAGTTTTGCTGCCTGTGTCAGCCTGGAGATCAGCCCAGACGATGAGGATGCTCTTCCCTGGCCTTACCTTCAGGGATCCGTACACAGCACAGTCTGTTTATGGCAATTTTAGAAGCCCTATCTATAGACTGGAGAGAGTCACTCAAAGTTCAGCTTTTGCTGTGAATTGACTGGCAGGAAATGACAAAATAGTTTAAGTAAATGAGAAACCTGAGACTGATCTTCTCTAAGAACTCAAGGCTGGGGCAGAGCTGCTTGTGATCTCAGCCAGGCTTGGAGGCATCATCCCAGGATGAAAAGCTCCTTTTGAGTGCAGTGGGGCTGAGCTTGGAGATACAGACCCCAATAAACATCACGTGGTGAGGAGATGCAGATAACTAACAAAGTCTGCACTAACAAACTGAGAAACCTTTGTTTAGCCAAAGACAGGGCTTAAAGCTGCTTTCATGGGAGGTGGCGTGGGACCATAGGGTCACATGCTTATTGCACCAGCAGATAAAATATGCAATATGCTTTTGTAGTTGGATTTTTCAACTCTCATGTAATTTCTGCTCCATAGCACGGCTGTTCTCTGAGCGTGAGAGGTTTACATAACCTGCCATGACACAGGCAGGCTGTTACAGAGGCATTGGATTGTCCTGAAGCTGTGCTGGAAAGGGAGACCCACATAAGAAAAAACGAAACAGTAAAAGTTTGTGCACTTAGACAGCTGCCCATAGTAAAAATTGTGTGATGGCAGCAATAAACTGAGTTCCCAAACTGATCTGAAGCCACAGGGCATTTTTGTCGTCTGATCTGTTAGAAATAATGAGGAGCAGGGGAGAAGAAGAATTGATTGAGAATTTTGCAGTGTAATTTTTCTGGATTAGCAGCCTGTCCCTGGAAGTTTACAGGTTCATTTAACTTCTCTTGTCTTCACAAAGGTATCAGCAACCCCAGCAATTATTCACTGCTGGGTGTGAGCAGCAGCCTCAACACTTTGGGTGAAGTTTTTGCCTGCACTGCCCCTTGGCTCGTGAGGAGCAAACTGCTTGGTGGGGTAAAATGGCACAGCAATAAAGAGAGATCTGCAGGGGAGGAGGGTACTGAAATAAGGATTAATTGGGCTCCTAATTGTCAAACTTCTGTCACCAGAGACTCGAGTCCCGTTCAGGCAGGAGGAGCTGCAGCAGGACAGCAGCAGCAGCTCAGGCCCCAGCCTGGCTGCTCTGCAGCTGACCCAGGAGAGGCACAAACACAAACTCCAGGTGCCACGGGAAGGTCTTTCCTCAGCGTGTAGGGAGATTTAACAAAAGCTGTCAATTGGAAGATTTAGAGTGTCAGAGATTGGTGCCACAGCTGGACAAGTTTATCTGTGTTTCATGCCCAGGAAAATAAAATCATTGTCTTAGAGACTGAAAAGTCAGCAGTAAAGCTGTGGATTCCTTTTTGAGGAGAGCAGTCAATGCTTTCAGTACTCAGGAGGTGGATAAATGAAATATTTTCAAAAGGATCTGCTGTGGTTAAAAATTACCAGAAAAGAAAATAAGGTTATTTCCCCTCACTGTCTCATCATGGCTCGGATTTTGTTTCTGAGCAAAACCAGAAATGGACAAATAAGCCTAAATAATGTGGACTTGGTGCTGTTCTCTAAAGGTCTGTAGAGCACAACAGTGAACTTGAAATCAGGGATTGGAAAATTAATTTTTAAATCTTCTTCTTTACCTCTCAGCAAGATAATGCTTGGTATTACTCATTCACTTCCAGGCCTGCAGCTTTCAGTAAGATTAAAGATTTGCAGTAATATATTTATTTTTATTGTGCACCTATGACTGCTGCATTTTTTTTCCTGCTAGTACCTGGAGGGATGGAGTTAAATGAATCTGCACTTTCCAAATCTCTTTAGATAACACTTGTACTTATTCCTGCCTTGCTTAGAAAAATGATGTCCCTGCTGAAGCTTCAGAAATTATTTAGGCTTTTGTGTTTGCTGTCTGTGTTGGTGTTTTGCTGTGCAGGTTTTTATAATGGCCCAGGTTTAAACTGTCATAATGCTGTTCTCTCCAGCAGTGAGCAACAGGACAAGGGGAAATGGGCTCAAATTGTGCCAGGGGAGGATTTCCTTGGAGATTGGGGAAAACTTCTTGACCCCAAGGGGTGTCAAGCACTGGCACAGCTGCCCAGGGCAGTGTTGGCTGGGAATCCCTGGAGGGATTTGGAGGATGTGGAGATGTGTCGGTGGTGGCCTTGGCACTGCTGGGGTTGATGGTTGGACCTGGGGAATTTGGGGCATTTTCCATGAATGATTCCATGGGTCTGTGTTTCTGTGGCTAATGAGCAGCTGCACTGTGAAATGCCCTCCTGTTTTCCATTCTGATGTTCTCCATTCTCACCCTGCCCTGCATCTGAAGGCCTCAGAGCAGTGGAGCAGAAGTTAAACCCAGTCCCAGGACATCAGGCAGGCCCTGAACCCACCTGGAGGTGCCTGGGAGGGCTGGATGGACAGGGGAAGGTTTGAAGCTTTCTCCAGGCCATGCCCTGCCTCAGAATCAGCAGCAGAGCAGGAGTCCTGAGCATTAATCCCATTCCAGCCCCATGCCAGCCCCATGCCAGCAGATTCTGTGCCAGGTTTCAGGGGTGCCAGCAAGCCCACTGGCCCAGCAGCTGGGTGCCTTCCTGCCCCTGCAGTTCCACGCTGAAATCCCGATTTTTTAGCAGCTCTGCTCCTCGCCTGGGCAGGACTGGGAGCTCCACGTCAGCCCTGAGCCTGGCCCTGGCTCCCTGCAGCCCCTTTGTGACCGGGGGGGGGGGGGGGGGACACACAGGGGTGACACTGCCACTCGCCTCCATCCTGCTCATGCCCTGACCTCCCACATCCTGCTGGGAGCAGAGTGCAGCTGTTTGTTGCAGATAAAGTCACAGACAAACCCTGACAGCATCTGTTTACAGCAGCATCTCTGACCGACTCCAAACAATTATTTATGACACTGACAGAGATGCTAATTACACTGCCAGGGCTCTACTTGCATTTACTGTGGAGTGAGTCTTGAAGGATGGCTGGAAAATGTGGACCATGCAGTCTTCTTTTAATTTGACTTTTTAATTGCCAGGGTTTATGTACAAATCTTTCCATTTTGCATTTCTTTGTCAAGCAAACAGGAGGATACACGGGGGGAGAGATAATGAAGCACAGTGTGCTGCTGCAAATCTTTGCTTTTGCGTCACTAACAGAAATGGGGAGAAAGAGACTCAAACGTTTTTGTTGTTTGGGTGCTTGCCTGTCATTCAAACAAGATAGAGGCACAGGGAATGTAGTCAAAGAGAAAATCACTTGATTGTGCCACACCGATGTGCTTCCATTTCGCAATCACAGGAGGTGCTGGTATCTCATTGCATCTGCACAGGGCAGAATGACAGCAAAAATTCACACACTGAAGTCTTGTTTAGGCTGAAGGAAAAAGGAAACCCATCTTTTTCCCAGGGCAGTTTTCACCCAGCTGCTGGCAGTGGCTGTGAGGCAGCCTTTGCCCTGGGCATGGTGTCAGTGTGCAGGGAGGACGGAGCTGCTGGAATTGCTGTTTGTGGGGTGGGCTCTTCCCAGCAGGGCTGGAGAGCACCAGGAGGGAAATCACTGCTGCAGGCAGCTCCAGGTGGGAATTCCAGCATTCCCAAGTGGGAATTTCAGCATTTCAGGGGTGGGCAGAAGGTGAGCGGGTCACACAAGTGCTGCTGAAGTTTTGTCTCCAGTGGGCAGGGACAGAGCAAGCCCCCAGCTGTGAAGAGGCAGTGCCACCTCACAGGAATGGCTTTGTGCCTCTCGGTCGTGTGGGGAAAGTCGATGAGCCAGGTGATGGCTGAGACCCACAGCAGGCAGTGAAATCCAACTGCAGCAGAGTCTCAGCCATGGCCTGGAAGGGCAGAGGGAAATCCTTTTGGAGGAGCCCTTTGTGACAGGTTAGAGGCAGGCAGGGTGCAGCCCAGTGTCCCCACAGCTGCTGTTCCAGGGAAAAGTGCATAAAACATCCTGGGAGACACGTGGGGCTGTGTAAATGGGCATGAGGGGCAGTCTGCTGGGGAAATGTGAATTCACATTCTGTCCCAAAATGAGAGGGGTCAGTTGAGTGAGCTGCCTTCATTAATAAATACCATTTTAGGTCATTTCACTGGTGAAACAGTTGGGCTGTGATTGATGAGATTCCTGGCACAAGTGCCTTTGTTTGGCTCAGGCAGTGAGTGGAGCAGTCTGAGTGCCTGTGGGACCAGCTCCCTGCTCCTCTTCTGGGCTCAGGTGTTCATCCAGGGAGCAGAATGGCAGGCAGGGCTGCACAGAACTGCTCTGTTAGGGCTTTAAACCCTTCTCTAATAAAATTAGAAAACTGAAAGCTGTAAGATAGAAACAAAAAGCTGGTAAGACATAAAAAAGAGCAGTTATTTCAAGAGTGCAGTAATTCTATAGTCTCCATGTGAGAACAGGAAAATCTGGTTTCTTCCTCCTGTGTGACTCAGCTTTCAGCACTAACTCCCAAGATTTGTTTCTAAATATCCAGAGCTCAACATCAATGAGTGGGAGTCCATAATTTAAAATGGATTTTTGTGCCTTATGGGATAGCTACAGTGCAGTCTGAATTTTGGTAACACTTGTTAGTAGTTTGTTTTGTGTGAGTTTGTCATGAACTGAAAGCACTGCTGCATGTCTGAGCCCACACAGTGCTAATGGCCCACTGCCCCAGAAGAATGGCTTTTCCAATCCAAATGTTTGTGTGTTATAAACTACAAATTATTTCCTGGTCCAATAACCAGTAAAATGTTATTTACCATGTCTGCTGCAGCCACTCAGGGTTGTTTTAAGCTGAATGAAACAGGCTCAGTAATGAACCCTGTGACAGGGAGAATTTAAATGCTCTTGAACTGGATTTCAATTTAAAAGCAGATTAGTGAGCACACAAACAGAGCCTTGCTGTGGGACCACGATGTCCCTGATTCTCCAGAGAGCCTTGCAGAGCTGCCTGGCCTTGGCTCATCCCTGTCACCTGCTGGAACCCTGCACTGGGAATTGCAGGCTCTCTGTGCTGCCAGGCTCTGAGCCCCAAGCAAACCCTGCTCTCACCTGAGGCCCTGGAGAAGCTCCCAAAATTCAGTGACAGCCCTGGGATTGTGGGGGTGCAGTTTGGATGGAAGTGTGTGACCTCACAGGGTGCAAAACTCAGAGTTTCAGGGCTCAGAATACAGGAATAGATCTATAAAGCAAGATGGGGGTTTCAGGGCAGAGGCTGAGTCCTTCTTTTGCACCTTCTTCCTCATGGTCTGGGTGGGATTTTGTAATTGGGTAGAAAA
>VZUI01055980.1:0-38443 GCA_013401135.1 Cettia cetti | reverse complement strand
ATTACTATTACTATTACTATTACTATTACTATTACTATTACTATTACTATTACTATTACTATTACTATTACTATTATATCAGCGCTTGTGGGAACTACAAACCTTCATCAGAGCAGGTGCTCAGTCATCCTGCGCTCTGTAAGAAGGAAAGAATTATCCTTCCTGAAAATCCTGATATCTGTTCTAAAATAACCTCCATGGTGTTGGTCCCAAAGGTCCTGAGGATGAATTTATAAAGCCATGGATTGCAGCTGGTGTGGGGAAGGGAAATCTAGCTGTGGGATCCCAGTCTTGGACAAGATTTCCTCTCTGAAGGTAATTTTTCCATTTTTCCAAGGCCTGGTGAAAGGAACTTTTTGAATTCCACAGGCTGCCCTGCCAGGGCTCTGGAATTATCACCAGAACATTCCCTACATCTCACCAGCCACAATAAAGTCCTTTCAGCAAAAATCTGCTTTGTGGCTGAAATTAGAAAATGACATCCTCTGAGAGAGATTTTAATTCAGGGAAGTGAGGTTTGGTGTTATGGTGTCTTTCTTTTGAGATTTAAAATGATGATTAATGAAAAATAGTATATAGCAGTAATTCACAAGGAAATTATATCCATTCTGGGAAAGAATGGATGGATATATATATATATATACACACACACACATATATATATATATATATGTATATACGTATCTCCTATTTCCCAGGAGTTTAGGCTGGAAATTTCTGGAAAATTAATCAAATAATGTGTAATTATGTGATTTCACAGAGATGATGGCACACACAGCAGTGAACGCTTGCCATCCCCTCATCAGAGAGTGGAGAAATTCCCTGTGCCAGGCTGGGAGCTGGAGGGAGGCAGGGCAGAGGTGCCCATCCCTGGGATGGGGATGTGCTGCAGCACGCCCAGCTGCCCCGGGGTGCAGGGAAGGTGGGGAGCAGCTCTGGGGAGAAGCTTCCCAGGCTGGTCCCTCAGCCATGCAGGAGGAGCCGTGCAGGCTGATGAGTGCATTTGCAGGAAAACCACCCCAGAAGGGCTGTGCAGGCTTGTGTGGGGTTCCATGTGTGCAAACACGCCCCAGCTGGCCTGTTGAGATGTGTCTGAGCAGGTAGGAGGGGAGCTGAGTCATTTTTTCAAAATTTCTCGTTTAACTTTGTGTGGGTTTACACCACCTTACCAGGTGGGTGAAACTGCAGCCAGAAATGCCAGTGTCTGCTCAGGTTGGGATTGTAATTCCAGCTAAAGAGAGGAAGGGGAGAGTGTCAGCAGGAGATCTGGAGTGTCCTGGAAGGGGGGGTTGAGGTTGAGCTGGGATGTTCCTCCCAGGGCAGCTTTTCCTGGGAATCCCACCCTGAAGGAGCCCTGGGAGAGGCAGCTGAGCAGCGGAGCTGGGTGTGGAATTCTGCACCGAGGCAGCCCCGGAGCCCTGCAGCAGTGGGAGCTGTGGCACTGCTGACTGGCACACGGGGGGTTTGCTCAGGCCCTAAATAAAGAGGTGTGTGAGAGATGGGGTGGAAGAACAGAATGGAGGCACTGCCATGTGTGCCTCACAATTTAAGCTTAGCAATCCATAATGCAGGAGCATGCTTTCTCACTTTATTTTGGTATCTGGAAAGTTTCAGCGCTGGCACCATATCAATATTTATTAATGCATTGTGAACCAGAACCTGTGATTATTACTCATGCTACCTCGTACTTTACAAGCTTCAGCTCTGAAGAATAAAATCACATCTGCTTTTGCTCTTCCCATATTTTATTCAATGTTTTAACAGCTTTGCCGTAAATATCTCATCCATTATGATTCAGTTGTGACTGTATCAACTTCACATCTCCTGTTTTATTGCTGTCATTATACTTAAACAACGCACTGTTAATTCTGTTAACTAACAAGTTCATTGTTCTCTGCAGTCAGCAGTCTCTGATTGTTGAGTCCACAGCATTCCAGGCTGTAAATCTCTCCTGGGCACTGAGTGAAGCGTTTTCCTTGGCTTGGAAAATGAAGATGTGTCCTTTCTAAAGGCTGATGAAGGAAGGGTTAACTGTGCTCCCATGTAATAAAGCTGGCAGGGCAGTTCTGGGTGCCATGGATAAAAACAGTGATTCTGTTCTCCTCTGCCTCAGCCCCCGGACAGCAGCAATTTTCTGATACACTGAGTGTTAAAAGTTGTAAACTTAATGCTGGGGGGGGGGAGGAAATCACTCCAATTATGACCAGAAAGAAAGAATTTTAAAGAATGGTGTTGAAAGGAATGACCAGCGTGCTCAGGAGCGGGGCTGGGCAGGAGCTGGGGATGAGGAATGGCGAAGGGAAAGGAATTTCAGGAGATATCAAGAGGAAGCAGAGAGAGTGGATTTATGAGACCAGGATTTGTGTTTTAAGGAAGAATAGAACAAAAAGGGGTAGCAAAGAAGGTGGAGCTGCTGGTGGGAGCAGTAGAAAGTGAAGTCAGCAAGCAGGGGACAAAACCTGGGATTTAGGAATGGGAGGCACAAGGGAGCAGAGGAAATTGGGAACCGCGTGAATATAATGATGGTGATGATGGTGGTGATGATGATTTTGGGAGCTGTTCTACAGCCTCAGATCAGTGCAGTGAATGCCTGAGGGTCAGTGCCTTTAGCACAGACAGCCTGAAACCCTCAGCCTCCAGAATTCCAACAGGGGTGCAGTGCAGCACTGCTCAAGGCTGAGGGCTGGGAGGAGCAGGGTCACAGCTCAGAGCAGGCAGTTCCCAGGGGTGACCTCCACAGTGGGCTTGGGCAGGTCATTAATCTCTGCCAAAGCCCCGTCACACGCCAGCCTTGTACCTCACATTATTTCATTTCAGTCCAATTATTCCTGGGGAAAAAAAAAAACAATTAAGAAAATGAATAATTATAAAAGTAAGGTCAACTCAATTTTCTCTACTAATGTTTTTAGTTACTGGACTCATTATTGCTAATTTCTTTCATAATCTTTGCCATCTAACCTCATTTGTGTCATTGCCAAGTGGCAAGAAGGGAGCATCATAAAACTTCCCTGAAAACAAAGCAGAAAAATCATGACATTTTAGTGATTTCCTGAGAAAGTAATTATCTGTTGTTAACCTTTATGGAAAGAATTCTTCTGATCATCTTCAATATAGCTGTTGAATTTCCATCTTTCCATTTCTGATTGCAATTTTCCAAATTAAAAGCGTGGAGCTAGGTGGGTATTTTAATTTCATGTCACCTTTTTGTCTAATAGTTCTATTATTGAATTATAAAGTACTTTAAAACAGGCTTTAGAACCTAAAAGAAAACTATTTGCTGTATCATTTTTAAATGTAATGAATATCACAGCACCAAATTTTAAACTTTTTTTTTGGCTGACTTAATTCATTAGGGCTCATGAAAGTACTTTGAATTTTTCCTGTGGTATTTGAGAGCTGAGCCAACACACTCTGAATCCACTGGGAGATTTTCTGTGGATTTTGGAGGGTGAGAAATCAGGTTGTTTCCTCTAACCTGTAAATCAATATTCAGGGGTAAAAGCCCCAATTTTGGAGCCCTGTTGAATTCAATGATGCCCCGTGAGGAGGCTCCTGTAGGTTAAATTCTTTGTCTTCTGTTTCCATCCCAAAGACAAAGCTGGAGGAGAAAATCTTGGAAATCAGAGAGGAAGAGTCAGGTTCCAATTTTTTATTTGCAGTGGACCTGTTAAAATGAATCCAGCTGCCTTTCACCTAGCAGAAATGATATTATCATGCCATAATCCTCCTTAAAACTTTAAAATAGCTGTTTAATTTTTTAACTTGATTTTTTTTTCCATTTTCTTGGGGTGTGTGCTCTTTTGAAGGTAATATTCTCACCTGTGAGCAGGATTTCAGTACCAGCTACACATAAGCAGTGATGAACGAAACAAGGCAGAATGTTCTGGATGTTTTCCGTAGATCTGGCTGAGAAATTTAGCAATGACAGATCCACGAGGGCCTCCCTGATGCCACAGTTGTTCAGAAAGCATCCCCCGAGGATGCTGAGGTGCAGAGGAAGCTCCTGGAGAGATTTAAGGGAGCTCATCCCCATTGAGATGCCTGGATTGAAAAGGGTGAGTGGAGGTCAGGAGCAGCCTTTCAGTGCTGATGGATTGATGGAGATGGAGGGGAGCAGAGGAGCAGCCTCCTTATAAATTTCTTTGGCTATCAGGATCCCAAGTGAAAGGGATTTTCGTTATTTTTCCTACTTGAATTTTTCACTCCAAGACGCAATTAAATGCTATTTCATCTGCAGCCCCTGCTCTGGCTCAGCTGAGCAGCTGTGATATTTTGGGAGCAGCAGGGTGTTTATTGTCTCCCCTTGTGCAGAGGGGACAGATTCTGTGTCTGCAGCTGCGACACCAGCAGGGGAAGGGGACACAGAGGAATAACTCACCCCTGGGTGATTCTTACCATTGGTGTGAGGGGGATTTTGCATGGGGCAGGGCAGGGCTGGGAAAGGGAATCCTCTGGAGGTCAAACCTTTAAAATGCCAAGGAGAGGGACAAGGATTGAGGGTGAATTTTTCCCAGAATCACTGAGGATGGGAAAGATCTCTGAGACCCTGATCCTAACCAAGCCTTCCCCATGAGCCTTTCCCTTCCCTTTACTCTCGCCTGAGTGTCCCCACTCCTCCTCATCCCCCAAAGCTCCCAGCAGCCTCTTCCCTGGCCAGGGAGATGGGGTTGGGATCCCCCAGGAGCTCTGCCCCAGGGCTGGGATTCCCCAGGTGATGCCTTAAGGGGCTGCCTGGAACAGAGGCTGGACAGTTAAAGGAATAAAGCAGATATTTATGCCTTCAAAGGATGCTCCTTGGGCAGTGCCAGAGCCCAGCCAGGGCTGCACCCAAGCTGGACCCAAGATGGAGCAGAGGTCACGAGGTCTCACACTTTTATCAGTTTTGGTCCTTTCCTACATTGGGGCCAATTGTCCAATTTCCCTTCGGGTTCTGCAGTCCCACCCTGCCAGTCTGCTCCCCTCAGTTCCCTGCTGTTTGCACTTTTTGGGCCCAAAGCTGCAGCTGTGTCCTTGGGCTGGAAAAGGATTGTTTTGTCCAAACTGTGAGGAGAACTTGCTAACACGTTATATCAAGTTCAGGGCTGTGTACCAGTGAATCTGGTGTATAGAATCGATAGAATCTGGGAAATGTGAAAGCTGAAACTGAAGGCAGCACAGCAGGAGCCCCCTCTGGCCCCTGCTCCCCCAGGAGCTCCCCTGTGACACTTTGGGGACACCCTGACCTGTCCCACACCATTTCCCTCTGCCTGAGCTGGAACTGCTCAACTCCAGCCCTGTGCTTGCACAGACAAATGAAGGAAAAAGAAATTTAAAAATAAAATAAAATAACCTCCAACCATTTCAGTCCTGTGAATTCCAAGCGTTGTGACACCTCCATACAGATTTCCATATTCAGTCCCTTGGCTAAAACTAAGCTCTGGATCAACTTAATATCTGAAAGACTTCCTGCCAGGGATTATGTCCTGCTAGGGAAGGGAGCTGGGCTTAGAGAGCTAATAGATCTTTTCTATCTCTAACTACTGCCAGTATGATTATGGTTTTTTAATCAGAAAAATGTGTTGCTGAAAAGTACCGAGATTAAGCACCACAATTGCCTGTAACAAAAGCAAGTTTTGTTGGATGAGCAGAGATCTGATGAATGACATGATTTGAAATGTTTTCATCCTAATGGCTTCCTCTTCTGAAGTTAATTTTTTTTGTCAGTTGCCAAAACATTTATGAGCAGATTTGTGGATAATGACACTCTTAGATGGGGGTTTAAATAAAAATCTGTTCCATTTGCAACCTAAAAGACCCAGTATTACAGCAGACAAATGGGTTTGGAGGCTGATTCTTCTCGTGGCAGTGAAATAGATGAGCTGGGGTCACTGGTGGTGTACAGAGAGCAAGACACAAACTTTCAGGCCAGTTGTTCCTCCCTTGAAGAAGTTTAACAGAGGAAGCGATAAATATATTTAAAATACAATTTGGTAAGAAATGTTCACTGTGAAGGGCACGGGGCTGCAATCTAGGGGAGTTCTTGTTCCCTTTGTGAGCTGAACAGTAGGTGAAGAAAGAGAAGCTAGAGGGCATTATGTGCTGAATAAATACCTACATTTAGAATTGTTCCCTTTGTTCAACATCTGGATTTGTAAAAGGGACAAGAAAACCCATCCTGCACCAGCCCTTTTGAAAAGGAAATTTGGCCTGTGGATCAGTGGGTGGATAATAGACTGAGCAGAATAATCCAGGTTTGTGTAAGGAGAGGTTATTAGGGAGGTGTTTGATCACAGAGCTCCGGTGTCAAAGCAGGCACCCCTCCATCCAGACCAGCACTGACTCACGGCTCACGGCACCTGCAGGGAAAGGAAGCACTCAAACCTGTTCAAAGAGACCCCTAAAAAAGGGGAAAAGGGCATAAATCTCGTTTGGTTTTTAACAACGGTGGGCAGAAAAGAACTTGGCATTCCAGGTTTTACCTGTGCACTCACCAAGCTTGTGCAGAGTTGTTTCTTTACCATAGATTTTCTAGAGTTCATTTTCCAGACTCTTCGTAAACAGTGGGGCTTTCCTTTACTGTCCAAAGTACATTTATTCCACAACCCCATAGATTTTGTTCAAACTGAACTTTAAATCAACCAGCAAAATGCCCACAGCTATCTTCAAAGGCTTCTGAAAAAAAAGAATGGTTTGCAGGGGTTTTTTTTGTTTGTTTTGTTTTGTTTTTGTTTTTTTTTTGCTTTGCCAGGATTATGATTTGTTACCCATCTCGTGGATTTTTGAGCAGAGCCCTGCACTGAGCATTCCTATTAATGGCCTGGCTGTATTTAGCTGGATAAAAACCATTCAGCCCCGTGTGTGTAACAGTTACATTTCTGTGATATACATACTGGGTAAAAGCTTTCTCATTTTCATCATTCAGACAGGTAGGGCCTGGTAAATCATGTGCAGCACTCAGGGCAGGATGACAGTGTGGTGGGGGGTAAAGAAAATAGCAGCAACTGCTGCAGGAGGCTGCTTCTGAAAGCCTTGCCCAATGTTTAAACCCAAAAGAGGCTGAAAATTGTATTAATTTCTTTTCTTTTCCCCTGCCTTGTTGGAGCAGTAAGAGGCTGTGCCTTGCTGGTGTCACACTCAGGTTGGGCTCCTTGGTGATTTTACTTTTTACCTCTTTTTTCTTTTTACTTTTCTCCTGTTCCCAAAGCTCTGCCCTCCCCACAGCCCCAGTCCCTGGGCTGGGCACTCCTAAACCAGGTCCAGCTCTGCAAACTGGGAGGCTGAAATCCATAACTGGTCTCATTTGTCAGATACTGGCTGGAATTTGCTTCCCATCTGCATTTCCCAATCTATAAAACAGAGTCTGTGCTCAGCTGCCTGTTTAAAATATCTGAAATATTGGCTTTAACCCCCTCATGCAGCCTCCACTAATGCTGGGTACCTCTGCAGCACGGGGGAACAGAGAAATAATCCCCCAGGGCCAAATTCCAGCAGAGTGAGGATGCAAGTTCACAGCTAACCTGATTGCCCTGGCCCAAACCAATTCACATCCACACCACTTTACACCAGACAAAGTTTGGCCCCCAGGTAGAATTTCTACACTTGAATATCTTCATTTTCTGCAGGGTATCTCACATATTTATGTGTCTTAAGCTGCAGTAGCTGAAGTGCCACAATCAGTTTGGAATAAGAGATTTCCTGCTCATGATCTTTATCTGGAGGGGGAAAAAAATCAGTTCATGATGTGCATAAACAGAGCAAGGATTCCTGCAGGATGAGGGAAACCAATTCAGTGAGCAGCCAGCAGCAGAGCACACCTTTTCCATCTCATTGGTCTCCCCTAAGCTTTTACATCATTTTCTGCTAACTTACATCTCCATTCCTGTTATTTTTAATTTAACACAACCTTTTCTCCAGTTGCAAACATAGAATCAGTGAAAAGTGCCATGGTTTTCTCTTTTAATTTGTGTCCCTGGCCCTGCTCCTCTCCTTCCCTAAACAGAGCATTGCTTTTGCTGTTTCACGTGCTCCCTTTGCATTGTCCCACACCCTCATCATCTTCAGAATCTCTGGGTTTATCCCATAGTAGAAATCTTTTACAGGATTTCCTTTTACCCTGCAGTTGTGCTGTTAAAAGGAGGAAAAGAAAAAAAAAAAAAAAAAAAGAAAAAAAGAAAGAAAGAAAAAGAGAGAACCTTTAGCCTACCTTGGAACCTCAGCCAGCAGGAGTTCCAATGTGAGAGCAAATGGAAATAATCAATAAATGCACTTTGCAATCTGGTCAATGTCCACAGCATTCATTGGGGTTTTGTCCCAAATGATCAGAATCACTTCACTTTCTCAGTTACTGGTTGCTTCCTGTTAAAATGCAAACAGCATCACTCTTTCTGTGCAAACACAATGATTTTATTTTCCATATACCTTCTAAAAATCCCTTGGAATATTCCACTTGTTCTGATTTGTTCCAACCATGTGTTACAAAGAAGAATATCAGTGTTTTCTTCCAATACCTGAAAAATTCAACAACATTTCTCCAGCAAATTACTCCCTCCTCCTGTTGATTGCTGATCCTTCTGCTGCTGGTTCCCCACAGCCTGAACGTATCTCTCCTTTCTCTGAGGTCACACAAGTACTAAAAGTGCCACATTTCCTCTCTCAGGTTGGGGAAAAAAATAATTCAGATTACAAATCAAGGCTTTATTTTGATGCATAACTTTCTGTGAGACACCAAAATAAACCCTAGAGCCTGTCCCGTTGGGAGTGGGAACTCATCAATAGAGTCAGAGCTAATTGGCCCCCCCAAATATGACTATTAATTGTCTTACCTAGAGGTTTGTGGCTAAAGTTGTTGTTTTAATGAAAAGCCTTTCAAATTGCTCTTTAAAAGGATATGCTTCACCACTTTTATTAGTTGTTAATTCCATTTTTAACTACCCATTGTTGGCAATATCCTCTTAGCTTGAATACAATCTCTTTTCCTAGCGACTCTATCCATTTTTAGTTCACTGATTCACTGGGTTGGTTTTTTTTTCTTTTTTCTTCCCTGGATTTCTAAAGCAGGAGAAGTTAAAAAAAATTCGTAATTGTTTACTTCATTGTTTGGGCACTGGTATCAGCATCGACATCTGGAGGAATATAAACAGATTTGAAAGACTTTTCCTTGTTCGTGTACTGGAGGGAGCTTTGCTATGTTAAATTGATTTAGGTTTCCAAATATGGGTCAGATAAACTGAAATAATCTTTCCTGAGTTAATGTTGTTCTTTCTGGCTACTTATATGTAGGGTTTTTTGGGTATTAAATAATGTCTGGAGGCTTCAAACATCATCAGATCCTGATATCATGGGGATCAGTGGTTAACCCTGCAACAAAGGCTTGTTTTTTACTCCACTGTGCATTAAATCTTGTCTCTTGGAATTGCTGTTGCTCCCACCATGATTGCTTTCCTTCTATGGCTGAATTTTGAACTTTGCATTTAGCCAGACTGGGAATTTTGTGGGAGGCTGTTGAAGAGTTGTGTGGAAATCAGGGTACCCCAACCTCAAACACCCCCAGCTGGGACAGAGCTGCCACAGGGAGCAGGGACAAGATACAGGATCTGTTTTGTCATTCTTATGTGTGAGATTTCCACAGTGTGTGTGTGGTTTTTCATGGAGAAATGGGAGAGGGGCTTGGAATCTGAAAGAAGGGCTTGAAATGGGGCCTTTGCCAATAGAGAACTAATCAAGAATTAATTTGTTTCTCTCAAAATGCCTGTGTTTAGATGCCCACAGCCCTTCTCTGATGTGAACGAGGCTGGTGGTCGTGGGCAGGGAGGGTCTGCTGAGGTTTCCAGCTGGTTTGTGTGGAGCACAGCCCTTAAACCAGTGTGACCATCCCCAGCCCAGGGCGTCCCCACTCATCATTCACTGCTCAGCTTTGGGGAATTCAGGGCTCAGCCAAGCCCTGCCACTGCCAAAGGTGCAGCCCTGGGTTTTTTTCCTTGGCATTTCTTTTGGCAATCCATAGGAACATTCCGTTTATTTTTCCTATAGCATCTAAATCGTTAAAAGAAAAGCTTTGGGGTGCAATATGGGAGTGACAAAGATAATTACAGTCTTAAAGTCTTAAGAGGTTTCATGCATCATATAAAATTTTACATTCCACCACCAATTTAAATCAATTATGATCTTTAAATCTATAATTGTGCTATTTAAAGCATTTTAAAGGGCACAATGCATGTGGTATTTCACTGCGTTCCCGAGTATTTTCACAACAGATCTATTTATTGTGTGAAAGCATCTAGAGGCTATTAAAAGCTGATCAGAGGCATTATTAACTCTTTAGTCTGTCTCCTTAGTGCAGGAAGCAGATGTGCTTAAGCGTTTTTATCACTTAGTCTGAGCTGTGCTGGGTTCCTCAGCCCGCAGTGGCAACAATCGAGGCAGAGCTGGAGCAGCTCCTGCAGCTCCTCTGTGCTTGGCTGAGCAGGGATTTGCTCTCCCACTGCACCAAGGCAAAGAAACTGAGATTTTTCTAATTTGTTCTTTTCACTCTGGGTCTAGAGCGCTGCACAGGTGAAGATGGTGCTCTGTATTCTTCCTTTATTCTTCCTCTCTGCTTTTAGTTTACGTCGAGGGGTTCACCCTCTCTATTAAGCTGCTTCATTGTTACTGTTCTTAGTGAAAAATTCTGATTGTCTTTCAAAATCCCAAACCAGGAGTTTCAACTGAATATGGTTTTGGTGAGTCTCTTCTCCTTTTTGTTTTAATGGAAGTTAAGGCATCTGGTGTTTCTAAATCCATACAAAAAATTGAATTTCTGGTCAACATCTTTTCCTTCAGCTTTGCTCAACTGAGATTTTTAACTGTAAAGAAATAAGGAAGCACAAGTGGAGGACCAGAAGTCAATCAAATTAAAATGTTAATAGTTAAACAATCAAATTAAACAGTAATAGTTTTTTTAAGAATATGGAGAGTCAAGGGCTCCATATTTACAATAATTCTGACAGCAAATCTTGGCTGCCCAACTCTTCATATATCCAGGATTAAAAACTAACAAAGAAAAAAACCACACACACAAACAACAAACCCAGCCAACCAAAAAATAAATAATAACCAAAAAGAGAAAACAATACCCACTGTCTTTCATTAGCAATTACTGCTGGTGGAAATTTGAGCTGTTCCCGTGTCCACATCCCTGCAGCTCAGACAGTCATTAGTGGGAGCTGATGGCAATAAAACACTCCTCAAATAATTAGTCAGCTTTTGGGGAGGGCTGAGGGGAGGGAGCTGCTGGGTGCTTTTCAAACACTGTTTTAGGTGGGAGTTCTGCTGCTCTGCAGGCAATGCCAGCCCTGTTTCTGACAGGAATCTCCATTTCATGGAAGCACTTGTGAAACTGTTGAAGGAGCAGACACAACCTGGGTGTCTTTGCTGTAAAAACAGAGCTGTGGGTGAAGTTCCTCTGTGCTGCTGAGCAAAAAGCCAAGACCATTAAAACTGGAGTAAAACAGATGGTGGAGAGTGAAATCAGATTTTTGGGTACCAAAGATGTCAAGTGGTTCTGGCTGAAGTTATTGCACTAAAAAGCAGCAAAGAAACCACCACAAACCCAAAAATGGGAGAGGTCTGACATTAAAAACCATCAGGGCTGGCATATTTGGGGGAAATCTGGGGTTTATTTTTTAATCTGTTCCTTTGAGGACAAGCTCAATAAAGCTCTTGGCATTGGAGGTTGAATGCAACAATCTCCATTATGAAAATGCCACAAAAGTGCAGTATTTCACAAAAAGAAAAAAAAAATCAACTAACCTGCATTAAAAATATTTTCCCCCCCAAAACATCCAGAGAAGCAGCCCAGTAAATAATGTCACTACAGGCTAAATAGGTTTGGAGATAATAAGTCTTTTATTTTTTCAATAATAGTAGCAAATAAAAAAAGGCCATTTAAAATGGGAACAATGTTTTTTATGTTCAAATAACAAATATAAATTTCCAAGTGGTTATCTCCGTATTTCTTAATGGTAATGCATTCCCACTTCTAACTCCAGCAAATACCCATTTTCCTTCCAGAATTAAGTGATCCTATAAAGTAACAGCAGCTGATAGGAGGAATTTATAGTGAATATAGAGATTATTGATTCTTAATGTATAAAGGATTCATAACACAAACATCAGTGGCAAAATATTTTTGCATTTTATTTTTTATGTTTATTTGGAGAATCTATAACTGCAATGGCTTATTTTACTAAACTGAGAGAAAGTATAAAATGCTTCAGAATACTCTTAGTTACAAAGGTAATGAGTGCTTAGATTATGGATAAAATGGGGTTTTCTTTGTGTAGAATACATCCAAAGAATCAGTTTAGGCTTTCTGAGCACCATCATTCAAGGATGTTCCCTTTGCTCCAAGTGCAGCAAGGCCAAAGCCTCACTCAGAGCTCTGTGCCAACAATCAGAGATGGACAAACAACCAAGAGTGAGCATCTTGCAAAACAATCTGATTTTTATGAGAGGTTCTCAGCAGTCCTGACCAAGCCCCAAACAGACACACATGAAAAGCAGTGAGAGCTTTTACAGGGGAACAGCTCCACTTCCATTTCCCAAGATTTTTTTGGTTTGTTTTTTTTTTTTTTTTCTGTAAAAGAAATCACTGTAGGAACATGAGACTTTTAAACTCACAAAAATAACTCAGCCTTGCCCTTTTAAATTGTTTCCACTGACAACTGGAGTCAGGGTGGCATTTGCTCCTGCAGATCCCAGCACACACATGTATCCATAATGATCCATCCCTCGGATGGCACAGCTCTTCTGTGCCTGCTACCTGTCAGGCTTGTACTCCAGAACCTTGAATATCAGTGACTCACTAATGTTTTATGATATTTTACCTCACTTTATGGTAGTCATTTATGACAGGACCAGAATGACATAAACTGCCATAAAGCAAAGCAATGCAATCACACAAATGACCATAAATCAAGATAGCAACAGAAAAAGGTCATAAAAAGGGAAGAAAATTGGAGAAAACAACATTTGAGTTCAGATTCCGAAGTCTGGAGTTAGCAGCAGTGAACTTCAGGACAGATGGATGTGAGCAGGCAGAGAATTCAGTGTTCCACTGATACCAATCATTTTGGGAGGCACTGACAGTGATGCATGGATGGGCTTTGGTTGCTTTTAAGGCTGCTGTGATGTATAAAGAGTTTATTGCAAGAGTGTGAATGGGCTTTTTTTTCTCCCTGAAGTTATCTGAGCTTTGTCCTACAGCCCAAGCAATTCCCAGCTCGGATGACCTTTGGAACAACTCTTCTGTAATCTCTATTTATCTCCTGTTTTAAATGAAGAATGCTTGCCTGGTAATCAAGGCCACCTGTAATCAGATGGGATGGTGATGCTCTTCCCTGGGAAGGCTTTTCTGGGTGTGGAGGAGCAGCTCCTAACCCAGGTGGGAATTGGGATGTCCAGGGCTGCTGGGTGGGGACCAGACAAAGCCAGGGCTGTGGGAGGGTGGGGCTGGAGCTGTGGTTCTGTGAGAGGGCCCCTCGCTGGTGGGGACAAGAGCAAGACCAGGTGACATCAGGGAGGACAAGGAGCTGGGGATCAGAGCCTAATGGGGCAGCAGGAGCTGTAAGCAATGAGGTGGAACGGGATGTAAACCACACCTAGAAGTTATACCCCCATAAAAATGAGAAACTGCTGGTGGTGCAGATAACAGCATTTATGAGGAGAATTTATGGGCTGCTCATGTGGTATAAATATATACAGTACACAAACACCAGTGGGAATAAATTCCACTGGACAACCCTGTTATTTTAACAGTAACCTTGAAAATATTATGTTATTTAGCTGAAGAAAGTGTTAAAGGAACAATACATAATTTAATCTCCTCCTCTCCCCTGTCCAGCTCACCTCTCTTTTAGCAGCAGTGCTGTTGTAAGGAGAGCATTAAGATAAACACTGATGTTTAATTGCGTTTATTTTAACAACCCCGTGCTTCTCCTTCCACCCCCTTGTGCTTTCAGCCTGTTTCTGAAGGAGCTGAAGTGCTTGAAAAACTCTGAGGCCGTATTTTTATCCCTAATCTTGATCCAAGAGCTCTGATTCTTTCCCTGCTGTGCTTCTCTGTTCCCAAAGTGAGTTGCTTTCCTCTCTTGTAGTATCACTTGTGCTCACAACTGCCAGAACCATTTCTGGTCATTTCTTTGAATTCTTCCTTGTCAGAGGACACCAGAGCAGTAAACAGAGATGACAGAAATGTAGCAGATAAGAAAAAAAAAAAAAAAAAAAAAAAAAAGAGAGAGAGAGAGAAGAGAGAGAGAGAAAAACCAACTCAAAAAAGCCAGAGTGCTTGAGCTGAGAGCTCCTGAGCTGGGGTGACAGGATATCAGATTGAGGGGTGCAGCACAGAGTGAGCACCTCCTGTCCTGCCCTGTGCCTCCACGGCACTCAGGGACAGCCTGGCTCCCTCCTTGTCCCCCTGAGGGAATATTTGGGATTCTGGAATGTCTGGATAATAATTATATCAAATTATATTATTATATCTGAACTATCTGGGGTGGCTCCAGTTCCCTCCTTCTCACAGCCAGGACAGTTTCACCTGCAAGTTCCACCCTGGCAGAGGGGGAAGATCCCAGCAGGGAGAAGGGATTGGGAATCCATGGGGAGCTGCAGTGCCTGGGTGCTCCACCTCCTCTTAATTCCCTGCTGGTTCCCAATCCAGAGCAGGAGACAGCATTTGGGGAAGGAAAATGCCATGCCCTGCACTTTAGAAGAAAATGGGTTTGCCTTTCCAACTCTTTCCAGCTCCAGTTTCAGGAGTTATTCACCAAGGTGTAAATTCCCTTCCTCTGCCTGCGCTCCTGCTGCCAAGAAAGTAAAGTAGGACAAGTTAACAGAGTGATCCAAGAGGAAAGGAAAGGCTGGGGTCTTAATTTTTGATGCAGTCTATGTGTTCTCATTATTACAATGTCTGTTTGTATTACTTTTGATTTATAATGTAATTGGGGAACTATAGAAATGTTAATGGGAAAGATACTGTTCTGAATATGACAAAGTTGTTTACTAATTGTTGCCTTTTACTTAGGCTAATTTTGTAGTATTGAAATATTTAAAAATGTTTTATTTCTTTATTTTTGGGCTGTCATGAAAGCATTGTTTGGCTTCAACACCATTCTCAGATGAGCTGAGCTCCCTCCCGATTTAAAAGTAGGAAAAGAGTGCAAATTAAAAATTTGTTACACTGGGGTTCAGTCTCAAACCTTGAGGCAAGCCCATCCATTTTGTTAAATATTTAGATGAGAAATCGTTGCTTGGCTGTTTGTTTATTTATTTATTTTTCCAACATCCACCGTGCTGCTCATTATCTTAGGGGAGATGGAGAATATTGCAATGATTATTAGTAAGCCTGGTAATGAGATTACTGAACCATTTGCAGTTGACTTTTTTTTTGCGATGCGTAATTACAGGGGTTTATTTACAGTGCCTTTAGAGGGCTTGGTTTTGTTTTTGCCTTTGAATGATTCACATTTATATCCTTTGTTCTTCGCGGAAGGGATAGGATTGTATCTCTGGGTGGTTTGCATTTCTCCCTTCCTAACCTTGCCCCTGCAATGAGTGTTACACTTCAGACCAGAAAGAAGCTCTTACCCAGCCAGGTGATCCTCACCCTGAAAGGCCTTAAATAGCTGAGAAATGTGGCTGGTGTTAATTGGGAATGCTCCTGAACGGGATTATTTGTGCATTTATCCCGGGTGATTCTCCCCGCCCGTGCTCAAGTCAATGGAGGGAGTCTCATCGACTCTCTCTGGCCTTGTCTGTCTCATAAATGTGATTTATTAATAGAAAACAGTGGAAGGGAAGAGCTGCTCTGCAGGCCTTAAATATCTCATAACCGGGAGTTGTTAAGGTTGGTCACATCATTGTCACATTTATTACTCCCATTCTCCACTGTTGCCCACTTTTCTACCAAAACTGTTGTGATTTCAGCAGCTCCTGGAGCTCTTAGTGGAGGATTCCTGGTATGGAGGGGGAAAAAGAAGGAAAGAGATTTGGGGCAGTTACTGGGGACCGGTACAACAAAGTCCTTGGGGAATAGGGAGCTGTGGGATAAAGACGGTGCTACAAGACTCATTCTGGAAGCAGAACCTTTATTTAGAGATCACAAGGGTCAGACACGAGAAAATACAAATCGTTGTTTGCCTGGTGGCTCAAAGTCGGTAACGATGAGTTAAGGGTCGCCCATTGCCTCAGTTCCACTGAAGCCTTTAAAGCTCTTTTTGTCTCCTCGTTTTGCCAGATTTATTTACAGTAGGTCCAATCCTAAATTCACTTAGAAAGAGGCAAAAGTTTTATGTGCCCAGCTTTAATCACATAAATAGTGTGAAGGCAAAAAGATGAAAATTGGGGTTAATGTGTGACATTAAAGGTATGGCTCTAACCCAAGCTATTATTTAGAAATCAGTGGGATGCTTCATTTGTAAGAATTGCAAGTTGTGGGATTCCTTTCATGTTCAAAAGCAGAACTGTGTTGAACGCTAGAAATTTATATAAATCCACAGTTAAAATGCCTTAAATGCAAAATTTATTTTTTCCTTAAGCAGCAAGAAAGTAATTTGCTGTAAAAAAACCCAATTCACACAGACCATTTCAGGTTAGCTGCAAAAAAACATTAGAATGCAAAAAAAAAAAAAAAAAAAAAAAAAAAAAAAAAAAAAAAAAAAAAAAAAAAAACCCAAAAAAAACCAAACAACAAAAAAACAAAAGGCCAAGAATCTCCAGAAGAATTGCATTTCCTTGCAGAATAATTCCAAAGCTAAAACCTTGTTTGTTTTATCTCAGGATGTGTCTGTTGACTGCTTCATTACAACAAGAATAAAAGTGCACCACAAAAGGATCCGTGCGTTTTCCAAGGGAATTTAAAGCCAGATCCCAAACACCCTGCCTGTAACAGGAATCGATTAAATGGATCTGTGGAAGGGAAGGAAGATCAGCACTCCCAGCATTTCACTCACATTCCAGCCAGGAGCTGTAATGCTGAACCCACCTAGGCCGGGATTGAGAGCCCAGCCCTGCCCTTTATTTGTGATGTGCCACGTGTTTGTGTCCCCGAGCCCAGGGGGTGCGAGCTGCCACACAGCATGGATGCATTCTGCCCCTTTTCTACCCAAAACCACACGAATAATCTCACCTGAGGCGCACCAGGCAGTGACAGCACACTTGATTTCTGAACTACTGTGTTAGAAAACCAGAGAAGCTCATTAGAGTAAAACCTTTCGTATAAAGAAAAAGCTCCAAAAACCCCTCTTTATTGAGCAAGCAGGGTTAATTTTACTCTGTGAAATTCCAGGTTCAGCTAAACTGCCGTCACCTCGTTGGGATAACTTGTCACACTGCTGGAATTTAAGCCCCAGTGATGCCCTGGGAGTAAACATCCTCCTGCACAGTGGCTAAAGGATGGGCACCCTGGGGTTTCTACCAAGCCTCCACCACCATATATTGATGCTGGGCTCGTTCCTTCCCCTGCTTCTGCAGCACAATTAATCATCTCACTAAGGTGCCCTGTGTGGTCCATAATTAATATTGCACATTGACTTGGGAAGGAAGCTTTGGGGGGGATCTGGATGATCCAAAAGAAATATGGCACCTCCTTTATATTCAACAGCGAGCTGGAGCTGGCTCTGCGTGCTGAGGGTTGAGCTGCTCCACTTTGAAAGATGAGGAGTGATGAGAATGTTTCTTTTTCACCCCTTGCCCCCAACACTTGTAGTATTCTCTCTGTTCAAACCCTGCCCCGGTGCTAATTTTTGCCAAAAGGGAAAGAGAGGGTGAAAAATCATTAATTCAATTTCTCACTGGTTTGCCTCTGGTGATTGCTGTCACTTCAGGTAATAGCTTGTCTGTGGTTCTGACCCAATTCTTACACCAGTCCTTCCATACTCAACCAATTAATCTAATGGTTCATTAATTGCAAACATCTGAAATCATTAGAACCTGATTGAGCACAAAAGCATCAAATCCTGCGGAGCTGTGACTGCTTAGCCAGCAAATGGTCTCATTGCAAAGGAATGTCAATGTTTATAGTAAATGTAACCTAAACTAGGGTGTTCATTGACATATCCCTCCATTTGTATACAACGGCTCTGACATCTATCAGTTCAAGAGTGCATGATTTATCCACTGCTATATCCTGGAACTGACAAGCCAAAGATTACAGCTTAACCTACATGAAAGCAGAGGCTGTATGTATTCCTAAAATAAATATTTAGTAACTGACAAGCTCTGGTTAATATTAATTCCTGATAGAAAGCAGTCAATTTGAGCTTACTTCATGCCAAAATCTATTTGTATTTTGTAAATCATTTTTCATGAATATAGTCTAGAGGGTCTCGAGGAAATGTGTGAGTGGGGGTGGGTGGCTGCATCAGTTGCATTTTATATCTCCCACATCTGCATTAAGGAGAACCCTCCGAGTGCCTGGGAGGTGGGGCACACACAGCACTGGAACTGGAAAACAGAGCCTTAATTGAGTGAATTTAGTGAGTGTGAAAGATGCCAAACTGGGCATTGTGGAGTTCTGAAGGCTCCTGTTTACCCACGGGCAGCCAGCACAGGTAGCACTAAACATCCCTGCCAAGTGGCATCAGGGATTTCTCTGTCACCTTGATGTGGAGACAGGTCCAGACCTTGTCACGTGCACTCTCAATGTCTGTCTGGGATTTTTCTCTTTTTCTTTGCTGTTTTTCTCTTTAGTGCTCTGCGCTGGTTGACAAGGTGGTGAGTGCTCCAAGGCTGGACCTGATCTCGGAGGCCTTTTCCAACCTCAGTTGTTCTGTGGTTCCTCTTCTGTTTGTTTTTAGAGGCTACCGATTGTTCTACTGATAGACAAACAGGGAAAGAGATGAAAATGTCCATTAGGATGTTCCTGAGCACTGGCACTCCCCAAAATGTTTCTGCCTTGCTGCTCTGGTGACAGCTGCCTTCCCACGGGGTCCAGTCTGGGACCACTCGTCACCACTGTCACCAGCATGGCTGCTGTAAGGGGGGAAAGACATTTTCCTGTTGAACACATGCTTTGATAGATGTCTTCATAGGAAAACTGAGAGGGCTGCTCAGTTTGTGTCCACAAGAATGGAACTTTGTGCCTGATGCAGACATGAGTCCATCCTGCCCCTCACAGGACAGGTGGTGTGACAAAGGCGAGCTCTGTACGTTCATCAGACAGGATAAAATCATGAATACACCTGCCTGGGTCTGCATTTGAGCCCCTAAAGTACCTGTGACATCCATGTGTGTGTGTGCAAGTCATCCCTGGGCTCCTCTCTGAGCAGAAGGGAAGGACTGGTTCTGTCCTTCCCAACCTGCAGTCACAGCAGCCCACACAGTGGTGTCCAGCGCTGAAATATTCCCGTTAAAAGCTGGACAATCAGGGTGCAGAGTGACACCGAAGGGCTCCAACAGCTCCCGTGTGAGCAGGATCCTTCTGCCCCTGCAGAAGGGAGCAGGGAGGGCCGGGAGGGGGAAGGAGGCAGCAGGCAGCGCTCCTGGCAGGAGATGAGCAGTATCAGTAGCCCCTAATGATCCAGGGCAGTGGCCTGAGGAAGTCCTTGGAGTGTGGTTTCCTTTATCACTTTTACTGGGCTGCCCTTTGGGGATGAGTTACGATCTGCTGGTTTGATCTTTTGTATTGTGTGCGGGGTTATTGCACCTTTTAGTTCCTGACAACAGCAGTAAAGCTGCCAAGTATTACTTAAAGTGTGGGAATGTTTATAAGAGCTCAGCAAAGGAGAGTGCCTGGCGTTCAGAGCGCCGGGGGAACCAGAAACAGCAGCAGCCACCGGCTAAACGGGGTGCTGGCTGCAGCACCTCGCTTGGGAATGACCTTTCCCAGCTGCTGGAATGAGCCTCGGGCAGAATCCGAGGGCCAGGAGCAATGTGGATCCTGAAAAGCACAATTCCAGGCTGTCTCCGTGCCTGTTTTTGAGGAGAACTGCGTGTAATTCTCCACATCCCTGTGTCTTTCCATCTGCTGTGGAGTTGCTGCAGATGAAATCCCAGAGCATGTTTGTTCTGAACATGAAATTTTCGGTTTTTGACAGTGTTCTAATGGAATCATAGTTCAAAATATTCAGTGAAAACATTACGCTCCCCCATCATTAAGGTGAATTTTGTTTGCATGCTCTTTTCCCAGAACACTGATGTTAATTTTTGCTTAACTTTAGTCTTACAAGGTACGAAGCAATTTAACAGACTCGGTAACCTTTCATTAAAGTTCAGTGCAGTACTTAAGCATGTTGGGTGCATTAATTGTTAGCTGACAGCTATTATTTCTCCGGAACCCTTTTGTAGGAAAATTTCTGCTTGATGGATTGGATTTTACAAAATTTGCATTTCACTGAGGCAGAGTTAACTGGTACTTAGAGCTACAGCAGATATTTAAATTGGAAAACAATCATCCTTTAAACTATTGTTAAATAGCTTTTAAAACTATGAAACTTGTTTGGGATAAACTTGATTATGGAGCTCATATCCCTGCAGCGCTGGCTTTGACATATCGTTATAACAAAACTGGGTTTTAATAGAGATAGAACCGAAGTCTGCAGCCAGTCCTCAGTGCTGGCAGGAGGGAAAAGCAGGAAAATGAGCATTTGGTGTTTCTAAAGCCAGAGTCATGACCATAAATATACAAACAACAGCACCAATATTGCATTATGATTTCTTTTTACTTAAGTGGTTAAAAACGTAACACAATTTTTCAATAACGACAGAATAAATTAATATTTTTTTGATTATGTCAAAGATCTGAGTAAAAGTTGAGTCATGCCTACCTATCAGTAAATCAATTACGTGCTGTAATTTGGTAAATTTAGCTGACTTGAACCACTAATCTTGGATGCTTTATTAAATACAGGAGAGTAGCAAGAAATTCCTTAGATCATCAGGATTATCTCATCAGGAGAGGAAAGAGAATGTTACCTCCTTCCATATCCCAGAAACCTGATGGGGAAAGGAGAGACACACAGAAAAGTGAGTTAATTATTCAAGAAGGAGTTTCCTCTTCAGCAAGTTCCTCTCTCCTTGTCATTCCATGGCTTCTAATTTTAGGAATTTGGAGAGCAGGTCAGAACTTTAACATTTCCCTGCAGAGCCCATGGCACAGAAAATGCTCAAAAATTTCCACTTCTTCATTAATTGAGGGTTCCACAATTGTCTCGTAGTGAGACCCCACACTCTCAAGTCCTTCCTGTGCTCTCTTCCTTCAAAAATGTTCTTTGTTTTTATGCTCAAGAAGGGAGAAAGGAGAAATAACTCAATAATGCTGCAATTTTAGCAGCCTGCACCCCAGTGTCCTTTCCAGTCCCACGAGTGAATTATCCCACAGGTCCCTTGCATCTGTCACAGGATGGGAAGGGGCCCCTCGGGTGGAATTCAATCAATAGCCTGACCTTCAGCAAAATCCTTTGTTTGTATCAAGTAGGCAATGAAAAAAAACCAATATTAAATGGAAAAAAAATAGTATTTTCATGATAGGTAGGACACAGAATCCATGGATGCTGGGAAATGGGGACTGGGGGGGTAGAAAACATGGAAATCTGAATTATTGCCATCCAGATTGCTCGTGAGCTCTGGGGTGGTTGTGGGACAGGGGCTGAGATCTGTCACACTTGCACTGAGGTCACACAGACACAGGCAGTGATGTGTCCAAGGTGCAATATCTGTTGGGAAAATGAAAATAAAAAGGAAGCAGAGCTCATTGAGGGCATCTTCATTACTGGGTGTGGCAGAAGAGGAAAAGCAGGAAGATCCACAAAGAGATCACGTGAAGCAGAGCTTGAGAGATCAATTTTACGTTGGTTAAAGCAGAAAATTGGCCATATTTTCATAAGGGAATTGTCATAATTGTGTTCTCATGTTTTTAAAATGAAGCATTCCCCGAGGCAGTGAAGGCTGGGGAAAATATCTCAGTTGAAGTGCTGGGCTTTAAAAAAATATAAAAGGTGGGTTGGTCACTGGTGGGGTGCTCTGAGGGTTGAAGTTAGAGGGCCTGAGAGAAAAAGATGTTCTTGGGATGAGCAACAGACCTTGTGATGTTACTGGACTGGTTGGGAAATGTGGAAAAACGTGAGCAGGAATGTTAGCAGGCAATTTGTTCGGGAGTTTTTTTGCTGAAAATTGTATTTTGATTGAAAGTTTTGGAGTAATTCTATAAAAGAAAAGCATTAAGCCTTCAAAATTTCTGCTGAAAGTAAATTTCTTCTGGAAATGTTCTAGGAGTGGATTACAGGGACAACAGGATAACTCCTCCAACAGCTCTGGAAATGGAGGAGTTAAAGGAAAACACGCTCAGTTCACAGTCTGTTACCTTAACAGAAATATTTTATTTCTTAATCTAACACACATTTCCAAATGAGGCAGCTTCTTGCTCAACTGCTGTTTCTGTATCAGAATATCTGTGGTTTAGTCTACCTTATTCTTAAATTAGGTAGGGAGATGCAAAATTCAGGATCCCAGCTCTGTGGCCATTTTCCTGCCAAAAGGCACTTGAAGAAAATTTTACATTATGAAATACAAAAGTCATATTTGAGAAAACCTGTTTTAGTTAACTTTCCTTTTGAGTTCTTTATAAACTCTGGTACTTTTTGCATATTCAGTCCTAACAAGAGATGACCAAAACATTCCACCCTCAACTTGTTTTAATATCAATTTTTCCAACAAAGGGCAAAGAAAGAGTAAGAGGAATTTATAAAATGTGTGGAGCTTGTTAAAAGGAAATAGATAAATGGGAAATATATCCATTTCCCCCCGCTTTTATAATCTCAAATTCTAAAGACAGCTTGCATTCTTCATTGACAAACAGAGAGCCACTCCAGGAGAGTAATCATAGTAAAATTCACAGCTAGGGTAATGTACAACTGGAATTCTGTCTGGAGGAACTGAGGTATGCCTTGGAGGAATGCATTAGATGCTATGGTTAATTAACTAATTTACTCAATCAAGTTGAACAGTGGTTTTAACTTTAATGGCACCATTACATTTTAATATGAAAATAACAGGCTGGGTTCCTGGGCTCCCGCAGCCCGCCCCCTCTCCAGCATCCACTCCACAATTGGATTTTGATTTGTGGAGCCTCAGACCTGTCTGGAAAGCCAGGCAGACGAATTCCAGCGTGTGCAGGAGCCCCTCCATGCCCACCCTGCACGCCCAGCCTGCACTCCCCAGGACCAGGAGAGCACACTGGTGGAAATCCAGGTTCTGCTGGCTTTGGTTGTGTTGGAGGGAAGTTCTCAGAGGAGATGTGGAGCTGCTGCTGCTGCCTGGCAGAATTCCCTGTCTGTGCCTGGTTTCACAGCTGGGTCCTAGCAGGGAGAATGAAGCAAAGGGAAAAGTGCCTCACTCTGTCTTTGGTGAGGGAAGACAATTCTGTCTCATTAAAAATGTCATTTGTGGGCCCTTGAGGGGTTCCTGTCCCCATGGCAAAGCCCATCCCAGCTGCATTCTCCCCACACACATCTTGGGGAGGTTTTCTGCTTTGTGAAACATAAATATTCTATGGATTCCTTGAGTTCCTTCTCTTAATACTCTTAGACAACCATGACAACCATATTTCACTCTGTATCTTATTTTTATTTGATCTAATTAATATTAAACAGTAAATTAAATGTGGCTGGGGAAATGCTGCTCCCCAGTATCCCACTGCTTTCCAACTGCAGCCCATCAGCAAAAAGTGTAGGGGGAATTGTGCCCAAAACTTTGGGGATGCAACTGATGTCTGATTTCTAGGACCATTTATTGGGATATGGAAAATGTAGCTTCAAGTTGTGTCAGGCAGAGAACATGCAGCTCTCGCTGCCAATGGGCTGCTGTGGCTAAAATAGAAAAAGTCTCAGTTTCAGGTTTGGGTTTATTTGATAGTAAAACCCTTTAAAATAGAACGTGGTGACCATTTTGGAGAGGATTTGGGCTGGGAAATCCATGTGGCTTCCACAAGGTCCAGACAATCCAGTCTGATGGATGGCACAGCTGAGAGAGCTCTTCTCCTTCATGGCAGAAAATATCTGAGTGCTGAGTAGACACAGAATCCCAGACTCGCTGAGTGGGGAAAAAAAAACTCCAGGGTCACAGAATCCAACCTGTGCCTGACCCCAAATCTCTCCAAGGTCACAGAATCCAGCCTGTGCCTGATCCCAAATCTCTCCAAGGTCACAGAATCCAGCCTGTGCCTGATCCCAAATCTGTCCCCAGCCCAGGGCACTGAGTGCCACCTCCAGGAATTCCTGGGACGCCTCCAGGGATGGGCACTCCAATCCTCCCTGGGCAGTTCCAAGCCCTGAGCTCCCTTTCCATGGGGAAATTCCTGCTGATTCCACCCTGAGCCTGCCCTGGCCCAGCCTGAGGCTGTTCCCTCTGCTCCTGTCCCTGTGCCCTGGAGCAGAGCCCAATCCCCACTTTGCTACAACCCCCAGTCTCCCCTGGAAACTCCAGGGCAGAGCAGAGACAGAGCCCCTGGGGCTGTCCCCACTTGGGTCACACCAAGCAGACCAGGATGAGGCTGGAAGCAGCAGCTGGAAAAGGCAGAGATTCCTGGTGGCAGAGCAACCCTGGCTGATAACAGATTTCATCTGATTGTGGCAAGGGACAGTAAATCACAGCTAAACACTTATATCTGATTTTATAGAGAAATCTTTATTATCAGAGGTACAAAGGCTGGACTTTGGGGATTAACTGGGAAAAGTTTTACAAGGCAGTGGAGATAATGAATCACAAATTCCATGAGGGTGAACCTCCCGTGCTGGATCCGAGTGCAGCTGTCTCGCATTTGCTCCGTGTGCATTTTGCTACCACTAATTTTGTCATCAATTTTCATATTTTGTTTAAACATATTTGTCTTTTGGACAAGATAGGTCATATTTCACCCATTTGATGAATTTTCTCCTTGGTCCAGTTTTACAGGATTTGCACTTAATTAATTGCACAACCTTTAATTCGACAGACTGTTTTTAATGGCTGTGTAGTTTCAAACGCATATACAGGGAGAAATTTCAAAAAGTAATTGTTTTTATGTCACTACCATTGAAAGTTGCAATTATTAAAATACACAGATAATGGCACAGAATTCCTTAGCTGATGATATTAAACACGCAGGAGTTTTTAATGCAGATTTTTAGGGGGTTTCATGGAATTTGGGATAAGACCTCTGCATAGGAACATCCAGCCTCCTGTAACTTTGGAGAAACTGACAGATTCCACTCGGAAATTTTTGCTGTGGGTAAAGTAGAAAAAAGCCTCTATTTCAGGTTTAAAACCCTTTAAAATTGGGTTCTTCTGGCAAGATGAGCCTTGATTTAAATTTTTTCCTGGAATTACACTGCAATTCCATTGAAGGTGGGTGAGGGGACTACTTGATCAGGCTGGGAGCGCCGTGCTTCAAAGTGCTGAGCAAATTCCATCATTCCAAAGCTGGGGAAAGCTCGGGGAAGGGAAGCCCACCTTCTCCTGGAGGAGCTGAGCACTGACAGCTCTCTTTCAAAGCTCCTTTAGTTGTGAGCAGGCTGGCAGGAGAGGGCCAGCTCACCCTGCTGCCTGCAAATGTGCCCATCAAACGTGTTTGTCAAGGCACCAGGCTCCTGCACGCCTGGTAAAAGGCAGACAGGAAGGAGTAGGCAAAGGTCAATCCTTGTCAGCTCTCTGTAAATGTAATTGTGGTGGCAGTTTGAGAGGCTGCCTCGTTCCCTAGCAACTTTGGGTGTGCAGGGAAGAGTTAAACACATACTGCTCAGGGTTGCTTTTTTTTCAATAATTTTGGAAATGGGATTATTATTTTTTTAATGTGGTTTTGTTTTATTTATTGGCCTCTGTGTATATTTGGAGGTTTGTGTGCATAAGCTGCAAGCTCCCTTCAGCAATTGTGTAAGGCTTCAAAAAGAAATCTGTTCCTGAGGATTGACTGGCTTCTGAGTTGGAGGATAATCATGATAATTAATCTAGATCCTGGCTTCTTTTGTTATGTGGCTCTGAATAAGTGTAATTTGTGAAACAAATTCTGCACAGCCTCTGGTTTTGGTATTGGTAGTGGTGAGCTGCCATCAGGGTCTGACCTGGTACCACAGAGCACTTGGAGAGATCTTTTGTGCTGGTGGTGATTAGACAGGGAACTTTCAAAGTATGTATGTCTCAAATACCTCCTGCTAACGACAGCCAAGGGAGCAGTGATCTTAAGCAGATTTTTGTTTAGAGAAATAATTTTGGGGATTAAGCCAAGGCATTCAACTCCAGTACAATTTCTAGGGGTCTCTAGGATTTTCAAACAGCTTCACTCTCCTCTCCAGGAGCAGAGTTGCAAATTTGGACCACAAGCATGGGCAGGCAACAGGCAGGTGTCTGCAGGGGCATCTCAGGGGTCCAGAGGTGGAAGCCAGGAGGTTTTAGTGAGCAGGTTGGGCACTGTGAGGCCTTCAGCTGATTTTCAAATTGCCATCAGCTTCCAGCCTTTTCAAACGTGAACACAACAGACCTGACTTGGGTGGGTTGGTGGAAGCAGAGCATCTTCCAGCTCCAAATTTCACAGCCTGAGCCAGAGGAGCCCATCCCTGCAACCCTCCAGGATGGCACCACAGAGTCAGGACTGCTCCTGGCACAGCGCCCTGGGCCCAGGTAGAGGCAGAGTTTGCTGGGTTTGTTCCTTGTAAAGATTTACAGCAACTTCATAATTCCCTGGCAGAAGGAGTTATAAAGGAGGAGTTGGAATTCAAGCTGTGTCCTGGTGAGATTCTCATCTTTGTTCCTTGCAGATGTTAAGTCACTTTGAGATGCAAGTCAGTTCTTTGAAAAAGCTTTCTTTGGGGCTAAAATCTAATGGCAGGAAATTAGCTGTTAATCCTGTCTTTTCTTGGACAGACCAGACATGCATAATAAACTCCCCTTGCCTCCTCCTGCCTGCCCAGTGACTCAGTTTGACCTGAAAGCAAACATTTTCTTCCAAGAAAGACAATGTTTATGAGGTGCAGCCCCAGCTCGGCTCTGATGATTAGAGACACATGGATCAACCTGTGTGAAAGCTGGGATGGCTGTTTGAAAGGAGCTCTGCTCAGGAGGGCTGAGATCGCCAACCCTGCGAGAATCAAACCAGCAGCACCAGCTTCACGTGTTCCAAACCCACCTCCAAACTCACAAACCTGCATCCAAACTCACAAACCCACACCCAAGCTCACAAACCTGCATCCAAACTCACAAACCCACACCCAAGCTCACAAACCTGCATCCAAACTCACAAACCTGCTGGGTAGCCCTTGCTCCTGTGGAGAACAAGGAGCAGAACTCTGGGATTTGTCTGGGAAGGAGCCACATCTCACCCCAGTCCCTGATTCCTCCTGCTCAGGGGGCTCTGGGAGAGGCATGGCCCAAAACTGGGAATGAGTTTGCATCACCTTTGTGTTCCAGTAGATTCTGGCTGCTCACACCACCCCTGGGTCCTCCCAAGCTCTTGGCATCTCTGCAAGGACCCCAGCTGGAACAGGCTGTGGGGATATGGGATGGCTGGAGTTGCCATTTCATCGGAGACAGAAACCCCTGTGTTTAAGAGATGTTGCCAATACTCCCTGTTTACCATTACATTCTCTCATGGATTTCAAAGAAGTTATTATTTTTCCAGAACTACTCAGGAAAAGCTGCAGGCATGATGGTATGGTCTGGTGACCAAGCATCAGAGACAACTTTCACAATTTCTCATGCGTGCACTAGATGTGACATCCCAGTGGGGTAGAGAAGCCTTTGGTTTCCCCATTTTAACCCTCATAACTCCACAGCTGATGCTGCAGCTGCTGGGCACAGGTAGAAAGGGTGAAGAGACACTTCTGTTATTTTCTGCTTATGTGGCCAAGAAGATTTTGGTATTTCAGGCAAATGAAAGAACTTTGGGAAACTAGGAGAAGTTCTTCCACTGAGCAGGAGCATCCATTCAGTCCTGAGCTCCTTAATTCTGGCGGGCAAGAATTAAATCAGGCACTCTGAGGGGATCCCAGGCAAATCCTTCAGCTTCTGCCAGTGCCCCTCAGTCAGGAATCCTGGGAAAAGGAAAAGTGAGAGGGAAATAAAACGGGAATCCAGGTCCCTTAAATTGTGCAGCAGGGGTGCTGTAACCTGAGAGGGGAGAATATCGGGCTGGAAATATGGGAGGAGTTTGTGGGAAATCCAGCGGGCATGGATGGAGGGGGTTGTGGGATGAGCCAGCTGCCTGCAGAGAGGGCTCTGCTCAGCCCTGCCCCTCCGGGTGGCTGGGAGACAGCTCTTTAGGGGTGTTTATGGGAATTTAGGGGTGTTTAGGGCTATTTATGGGTTTATCCTTCAAACAGCAACCCACAGCTCTGCCCAGGCTGCTTCTCCTCAGTCTGGGGGCTGGAGGAGACATCAGCATGGAAATCAGCGGCAGCCTTTGTTCCTCTACTGATTGCACCTGTTGGTGATTTTAGAATCACAGGAGGATCCCCCAAGGTTCACCAGTCCAGCTCCTGGCCCTGCCCAGACACCCCAAAATCCCACCCTGGGCACCCCTGGCAGCGCTGTCCCAACCCTCCAGGAGCTCTTGGAGGTTTGCAGCCGTGCCCATTCCCTGGGAGGAACCTCTCCCTGAAATCCCACCTGAACCCCTCCTGGCATGGCTGAGCCCTGCCCTGGGGGCTGTCTGTGGTGAATTCAGACCCCAGACCCCTCAGCCAGGCCCTGGCACTGTTCCCATGGTGGGCACACTTGCTGCTGTCACCCCGTGCTCGAGGTGCTCACTGTCTCCTCTCAAGCCCTGTGCTTTATTCCTGCGCTCCCTTATCCCCAAAAATAGCAGCACTGCAACAGCTGCTTGTTTAAGTAGTTCCATTTGGCCCTAAATCCATCAGGTTCTTGTAAAAAGGACTTTAATAGGTCATTTTTCGAGTGAATGGCTGGGAGTTGCTCAAACTCCTTGGGCTGGGAAATGGCATTACGTACTTCTCTGGTGCATTGATTAATTATTAAAAAAAAAAAAAAAAAAAAAAAAGAATATGCCGTTTTGAAATTTTAGTTAAAGCAAAAGGAATCGAAGTGAAATTCATATGCCAGGCCATGTGAAATGTAAACTGAGTTATAAACCTATAGAAAATGGATTTTATTGTGGAAATGTAAACTGTCCCCTAAGCATAGCAGAGGGAGGTGAGGCTGTAACAACATACAAGTAAGTAATAAACAATAGCCAGTATTATATCAGATGGCTGGGTACAGCTAGAAATGTATCTGTTTGGGTGTTGAATTATCCCCAAATTTGAATTATGGGCATATAATTCAAATTATCCCCTTCCAGCCATATAAAGTCTGACAGACATATTTTTTTAATATACTTCTTGTGCTGTTTTGCATTATGTCACATCCTCCAGCGTTAAAACCACAGCTTTCCCAACATGATTCATCAGAAATCAGGGGGGAAAAAGAGTTGAGATCTGATATACTGAGTACTCTTAAATTACAGAGCAGCTTCAAGTGCACTGTGTGAGACAGAGGCAGGGTGAATAAGTATGTCTGAGGCTGTCATGTCCATGAACTGGGAAACTCACTGGCTCACTGAATCATTTCCTGGCCCTCCTGCTCATCCATCGACACCCGGAGAGCCGGGCTGGGCTTGCCGAGATGAAAGCCAGAGTAATTCAGAGCCAGCTGTAATTCTTTATAAAACATACACCGAGTATTTTTGTTGACTCCTGCATGACATTTCCAAGGTGGCTGGGAAGCCAGGCCATTTGTTACACAGGATCCAGATCAATAGAAAGCAGAGAGGAAAACAAGTCAAGTTAACATCCAGTGGAAAGGACAGGACAACTTCCAAGTTTGCACATCTCAGCTGTGCTCAGTGTACATTTCAGGGGAACATCCTGTTCTTCACAACGTCATTGGCAATTACTGAAAAATATGAAGCATGAGGAAAAGCTACTGCCTTATGAATCTGTAATTGTCAGATGTGACCAGTGAATAGGACAGAGGCGTTTGCTCACCCTTTTCTCACCCTTTTCCTTCTGTAGCTTTTCTGTCTGTGCCGCCTGTACCTTTGTAATGCACATTCCACAAGCATCGAGTGCTCTGGCACACCTGAATTCTCCCTTTCACTGTTGCCAGGTGCTTTATCACCCCCAAATTACGACATTTTAGCATATGAGAGAACATAATACATCCGAAAAACCTAAATGGGTATTTTTTGTCAGACACAATCTGTTAAAGATGAAAATAATTTTCTTCATTGGTTCTCAAATAATCTTGATCAAATTTCATGGTAAAGACTCTTGCTGACTTCAGGGGCTTGAGGACTGAAAGTTTTCAGAGAGCCGGGGCTCATGTTTCAAGATCTGATTTAAAAACCAACTTTTCCAACATCCCTTGTTTGGTTCAGAGCCTTGTACAGACTCGGGACTTTCTTCATCTCATTTTAAGGATCAAGTGTATTCCCCTTGTATTTGGATGCTGTCCTAGCTCAGGGAAGTTTATAACCAGGTTTTTAGTGTGTCTTATATTAAAAGATGGAAAGGCTAAAAAATTGCACCTCATCGGTTTGTCCACAGAAATTGCTCCTGGCTAAGATTTAAAAGAATTAACACATCACCTGGACTCTGCATGTGAAGCTTTAACTTTTTTGATAAACAGCAAACTCATCTCCTGCTGTGCCAGCTATTTTTAACCCACCTTGTGAGTATGCTTTTTTTATTGCTTTATACAGCATATCTGATTCTCTCTAAAGCACAAACTAAAAAATCTATCGGGCTGTCATTTGCTGCAGAGTGCCATCTATCATCATGCAGCTTGGCAGCTGTAGCGCTGAGAGGGAGGGGGAGCCGGAGCAGGAGGCACAGTCAAGGACTTTCACATGTAGCACCAAAAAAAAAAAAAAACCCACCAAAAAACAAGCCCCTTGTCACAATTATTTATGGCTCTTGCTGGGGCACATAATAGGACACATAAAACCTCTGTTTGGGCGCGGAGCATCCTCCCAGCCCCGCCGCCGCGGCAGAGCCGGGCGCAGGCAGTTTTGCTTCACACATACATTTCTGAGCGCCGTTCATTTCCTGAACAATGCCGAGCGCTCGGGGAGTGACAGTGACAAATTCCGGAGGCTCTGGCTGCGGCTGTGCAGGCTGGTTCGGGAGCAGCGGTGTCAATAACCGAGGGAGCTGCCAGGGCCGCCGGAGCGCCGCCGCGGCTCTCCCCGCGCTCTCCGCAGCGCTTTTGTTCGGAACTTGCAGGAAACTCGGAGAAAGCGCCGGAGGAGCCCGTGCCGATGCACAATTCCTGCCGTTTGATCTCCTCTGAGGTTTCATCCCACGATGAGCACAGCGCTGCTGTTTCAGGGGTGAACGTGCAGCCTTTGCTGTGGGTGCCAGCCCTCCGTGGCCCTGCCGGGCACTGTCCCCTCCGCCCAGGTCCCAGCTGATGGATTTCTGGCTGCTCCTCCCGGGGTGGCAGCCGTGGAGAGCTGTGCTGCTAAGCAAGCCACGGTTTGGTAATTAAACATAAAACTCGGGTGCCGTCCAATAAATTGTCTCGCTTGCAGTTTCTCCAGAAAGAGCGGAGACTGATATTAACCTTGATGTCCCCATTAAAGTCCTCTGATACACTTTTTATTTCCCATATCTCATAGCATTTCTGATCTCCAGTGTTAAGTACCAGACTCTTTAATTAGCACCAGCAAGGCCAGGATAGGTTTGCTCCTCTGGAGCGAATCAGTTTTGAAGGGAAGATCCACAAAAAACACCAAGAATACAAATTAAACAGAAGCACCTGGAAAAAAGCACATCACCTTGAGCACAATGCATTTCACTTTTCTCAAGGCAGGCACAGACAGCTTTCAGGTACAGACAGTGACTGTGCCTAAACCCACCTGTCAGTAAACCAGGGTTACTTTATTTTAGTGGAATGAACCTGCCCTCTTCCTGAGGCTGCAGGAAAAGGTGGTGGCTTTGGGACAGCTTCAAATGGTAGAGCATGCCTGGAAAAAAAAGAAAGAAAAAAGAAAAAGAGCTGAAAGCCCAAGTTAGCAAGGGTTGAACTGTAATTTTTTTGGTGGTTTTTCTGCTGAACTGAGTGACAAAAGTTCACTCAAGCCTGCTCCTCACGAGCAAGTTCCCAGAGCAGTTCCTACAGGGCAGAAGTGCTCCTGCAGGAAGCAGGGTTGGTTTAGGGCTCCACATTCCCCCCTCAAAGCTCCCCCCAAGCCCAGTTCTCTGCAGCAGAGCTCCTGCAGCACAGGGGTGCCCTGGGCAAGTGGAAATTGGGACAGATGGGCGCTCTTTACCTCATCTGCACCCTCAGAGTCCCAGCCCTTTTCTCCTCGTGGTTTCACAGCCTGAGGGGGACAAAACCAGGACTTTTTGGGGTATTTAGGAGAAAGCACAACCAGTGAAACTGTGAGGTTTTAGGGGTTTGGGATTTTATAGACCTGTAGAGAAGCTAGAGAAACAATGATGGTGTTCCTCAGGGTGGTTCATCTGGGGAGTTGATCTCATTCTTGTTGAATTTCTTTCCCTGTCATATGGACATGTTTTGGTTGGTTTGTAGCATGGGGATCCCACAATTAACAGAAAATATTGAATGGTGTAGCCTTTAAACAGGGGGATTTGGGACCTCCCACTTCCAAAAAAGTCTGCCCAGGAAAGTTCTTTCCAATGCTAATAGAAGTATCCTTGGGAAGCAGAGAGGAAGGGAGCAGCAATGGATCCAGAAATTGTGGGCTTGATAATTTCCTTACCAAATATCTTTGGTAATTGCGCTCAAAAGTGCAGGGTGTGTTTTTTATTTCTGATTTTCTAAGTGTGCTTAGAACCTGCTTTGCCCGCTTTGAGGTTGTAAGTTGCCAAGCAATTAATATTAGAAGGTAAAAATATCATTTAAGGTTTATGCTGATGTGAAGAAGCAATGATTGCCCCATCCATTCTGCTGCCACCTGAGTGCAGCTCACGAGATTTCCAACAGCTAAAAAGTGCATTCCTATAAAAGGATTTTACATTCTTTCCAATTTTCAGAAGACAAAAGATTTTTATTTATTATACAAACACTTTTAACTCTTTGCCACCTCCTGACTGACACAATCAGAGCTTTCCCGTGAGTCACCAAACCGTGTTTCCACATGGGTTGGGTCTTTTTTCCTTCCCAAACCAAACCTTAATAAACTTTCAGCCCGTTTGGGGTTTATTCCTTGCAGTGCCCCAGCACGTTGCTCCTTGCTGGAGACTGACACCAATTTAGTGAGATGTGGCAAACATGCAGCTACCAAGGAAATGGTTTCCTTGGCAACGAGGAAGGACTGACAGCACTCCACACGGAGCCCACTCCTGGGGTGCCTCTTCCTGGATCCTGCCTGCTCTTTGCAGCTGCACAGAGCAGATGTTGAGGCCCAAATTCTGCTCTCCTCATCTTCAGGAGAGGAGGAGTTGATGAACCACCACTTGCAGCATCCAAACTTTGGGATTTAGCACGGCACATCAAGGTTTTAAACACCCAGGGTGCAATTCTGAGCTTAACAGGGTTCCTGTAAGCTGAGCCCAGCTGGCAGATCCAGGATTTAACAGAGCTTAATAGAAGGCAGGAGGAGGAAGAAGTCTTGGTGGCACTGCTGACACAGTTTTTTTGGTCAGAGGCATTTATGTAAGGGGCTGTGGAATATTCAACGTTAAGTTTAGGACTAATAAAACAAAAAATAAACATTCCCCAATCCCAAAAGAGAATTGCATCCAACTCATCTATCATGGAAAATAGCAACAAAAATGTTGGCTTTGCTGGGAGAGGGGAAGGCTGAACCTGTTTCAGTGGAATTTTGGTTTAAAAAGTCCCATACAGATTCAAAAAAAGCAATTTCGCCATGACATCCCTTTTTGGTGGAATTTTAACTGATATCTTGGTTCTGCTCTCCTGATTTGGTAGCAATATTTTATGGCATGGCCCATAAATGTTAATGGTGGGACCCTAAGCCCAGAGGATATTTGAAAGCAAATCCCTGCTCTGCCACGTTTTCCTGTGCAGGTCCCCACGGGCTCAAATTTCCAAAGGGATTGGAATGTTCCCAGTTTGGAGCAATCCCCAGGAGACCCCTGATGAGGAGATGATTTTGGGGAAGTGCTAAATGCTCATTTAACTCTCAAAATCAGATCTCCTTAAACTGTTCCCTCTTAGCACCGAAATTTGAATGGAAGTTTTGCTTTAAAGATGTGAAGTTTAATAATGAAATGTTTCTTCTTAAAATAAAACTGCTACAGAGATTTTTATCATGTTTTCCAGAAGAAAAAGCAGCGCTGAAATGCTAAATATTGACATTAATATAACTTCCAAATAGCTTCTAGGAAAAATTCAATGGCTTCTCTTCACCAGCTTTTAAGATTTGGGGCAAATTTTGAATAAAAGTCTGTCCTGAAACAGGCAGCAGCACCTGCATGGTCTTAAAAAAAAATTACTGTTAGATTAATTTTCACTGTAATTGGTTCATTAACACTCTACAACAAAAGGAGAACATTGCAAAGGTGAAAAAAAACTGTTCTATTTTAAACATGAGAATCAGCAAAAACTCTTTTGAATCAATAAGAATCTTTATGATACTTGGGTCGTAAAGACCTGATTTTGAGAATAAAGCCCTTTTTGCTTTCACATAAATAAATGTAGAGTTGCTGCACAAATACCTCGAGAAATACGTTTGAGATCATTAATATTTGCTGGAATTAAATTATTAGTTTGCCTTTAGCCCCACTCAGCTGAGCTCTAGATAGATCTTGCTTTGTGCTGAGCACTTGGAAATAATGCTTAAAAAAAAAATTAACATAACTGTAAAAAACTGTGCATCTTGAAGGCCCCAAATCATCTGCTTTTGGGACTGTTTCGTTTTTCTTTATTTTCTGTATCCCTTTCAAAACTGGCAAACGTGTGACACCCATTAAGGAACTTCCAGTGCTGGAGTGCTGTGATGAAGTTGCTGTTTCAGCAGTTCCCCATAGAGCCTCACTGTTGTGATTTGATTATCTCTGCCATGAACCCTGGCAATTCTGGGATTTCCCTTTGTGTAATTAGATGGATTTGGTCTGAAAATCAACAATATTTCCTAGCCACTGGGTTTAGAAATCCTTGGTGGAAAGAACACTCGTGATAAACTGATTTTTGAAATTATTTTATGTAAATTACAACTATTATAACCTACCATATAACTTTAGCAACAGTTTTTCAATTTGAGGAAATGTTGATTTAAAGCATAGCTTAATACAAATTTTTCAGTGAAGTGTAATAGTAAAAAAAACCCAGAAAATTCCTTCCTTAAAATTATCACATTAGTTTGCCCAAAGACAGAGAGAGTTTTATCTTAAAAAGAAATTAAAAACTTTGAGATAGGATAGTCTTTAAAATATATATTAAAACACTTCTCACTACCAAAGTCACATTCATAAATATTAAGTAATAATGTTTATATTCTATGTATCTAGGTAATAGATATTAAATATTGAGAATATATTTGTAATTGCATCAATGATATCTAATACAGGGTCAAGTTTGGGGCTTTCTTGATACATTTGTAATTTGACTTTTAGTAAAAAGAGCCAAGCTGGAATAACAAAAGATAATTAAAGCCTCGTTTATTCCACAGTGCAATTTTTCCAAGAGCATCCTCTAAAATTTCCCTCCAAACTCATCCTGTGGAATATTGGCTGCATCCTGAGCTCTGCTGGGTCCAGACTGGTGGGGCAGCAGATTCCAGCCCCTTCCCAGTCTCAGACTGGGATCAGCCCCTCTCCTTCCCTGGTGTGGGTGAAAATGGGGTCCTGCATTGTTCCTGAATCCCTGAGATCCATCCCTGCTCCTGAATCCTTGGGATCCATCCCTGCTCCTGAATCCCTGGGATCCATCCCTGCTCCTGAATCCCTGGGATCCATCCCTGCTCCTGAATCCCTGGTGATTGATCCATCCCTGCTCCTGAATCCCTGGGATCCATCCCTGCTCCTGAATCCCTGGTGAATGATCCACCCCCTGCTCCTGAATCCCTGGGATCCATCCCCTGCTCCTGAATCCCTGGGATCCCTCCCTGCTCCTGAATCCCCAGGGATTTATCCATTGCTCCTGAATCCCTGGGATCCATCCCTGCTCCTGAATCCCTGGGAATCCATCCCTGCTCCTGAATCCCTGTTGGTGGATCCATCCCTGCTGATCCCAGGTGCTTTGTCTCCAGCTGGGAGCAGCAGAGCCTCTGTTCCCTCTGCACAGCCCGGAGGCAGTCCCAGGGCAGCTGCTCCCCAGGCAGCCCCAGCCCGGCTGGAATCCTCCTGCCCGGGGCCGCCGGGCCGGAGCAGGAGAGGGCAGGGACTGAGCCTGATCCTTCCCCCAGCCCTGCACTCCCTCACACCCAGCCCAGGTGAGACTTCTCTTTTTCCTGGAGACAGACATTTCAATTTCATTCTTTCGTCTCTGGTGGTTAGCGATGCCAAAAAGTAACATTGGGGATGTGTTAGGACTTCAGGTTTTCTGACACTTATTAAAAACTCCACGTCAGGACAGGGCTGCCTGTCGGGGTCGCTCAGGCAGAAGTGCTGTGGCACAGAGCCACAGGAAACTGGGCCATTAATGAACTCCTGGGATCCCTCTGGCTGCAGATGCTCCAAACTTCTCCAGCCGTTTTTAAAAAAAGAGGTTTGGAAAGGGTGTGGATCTTTGTAAGGTCTTTTCCAAGTGATGGGGTGGAGGAGACATTGAATTCTGCAAGGCTGTGGGGTGCCCAGAGACAGACTGTGCCAGGAGAGGGAAGAGCAGCTGCCAAATCTGAGATCTGCAAAGGGCACAGTCCAAGCCAGAGCACCCTCCTGCCTAGAGCACAGAGCAGGGAATTTATAGGGATTGATGGTGAAAATATTAATAATCATCCACCTGAGTGAGCTTTGCCAGGCTGGGATTTGGGGTGAGCTTTGCCAGGCTGGGATTTGGGGTGAGCTTTGCCAGGCTGGGATTTTGGGTGAGCTCTTCCAGGTCTTTCAAGGCCAGGGCTTTGAGAACCACTGAATTCACTGGTCTGGTGAGCCACAGTTCCTGTGTTTCTTCTCATCCCAGAATGGTTTGGGTTGGAGGGACCTTAAATCCCATCCAGAGCCCCCATCCATGGCAGGGACCCCTCCCAGTGTCCCAGGCTGCTCCAAACCCATCCAACCTGGCCTGGGGCACTTCCAGGGATCCAGAACAGCCACAGCTGCTCTGGGAATTCCATCCCAGCCCCTCCCCACCCTCCCAGCCAGGAATTCCTCCCCAATATCTAATCCCTGTCCAACCTGGCCTCTTCCTGCAACTCTTCTCTTCTATTCCCTGACTTCACTTCACTGAATGTTGAACAAGGCCCAGAAATGTCTGGAAAATTTCAGTAATTCTGTTTTGGTAGGAAATGAAAACTGAATGAAATGAAAATGAAATCTTTGGGCAAATTAGCAAGGTAGATCCCCACCGTTGCATTATGAAGTCTTCAGTGTACATTGAATTTCCTCTAATCCATATTTATATCTGCTGCTTGCTGTTTTGCTGATAAAAACACCAGCCTGGTTCCAAGTGCTCTGCCTTGAGCAAACTGCACAGAAACAGGAACATTTCTCTAACACAACATCCCCTAATATGCAAGTGGTGGCTCAGGACAAGCTCCTCTTTAGAGCAGCCCTTGTTAAACACAAGAGGGTCACAGGAACTGAAATTTCGGTGAGCAGCAACTTGGGATGGTGGTGTGAGCTCCCACCAAGAGCTCGGAGAGCAGGGAACATCCAGCCACTCCTGCTCTGGAAATTGCTCCGTGTTCCTGAGGTTAATGAGAGGGGAATTAAGCACATTCACACGTGGTATCTCTGAGCTGTTTCTGTACGAGCTGCTAATGTAGCACAGAAGTAATAAACCAATAAATTAAAGGTTCTTAATTATCATTAGAAAATATTGCTATCTTTAAATGCAGATGCAAACTAGGGGGAAAAGAAGTAAAGAACTTTCTGTTTTTAAATTAGCATGAATTAAGAAAAAACACAGCTCAGACTTTCATTCTGACTTGTTTTAACTGGGGAAATGCTGAATATGCAATGATTTTATTTTTTTTACATTAATAATAATAGGAAATGGTAGATAGTGGCATCTCAGCACAATTCTAATTTAATGAGAAACAATAAAATAGTTTTCCAAAGGGGCCTATTTAGGTCCAAGAAAGGGGGATATTAAACTTTCAAGATTTATTTTACTTTCTTTAAGGTGTGCTGATGTGCATTTTCTATGACTGTGTCCTATCTGCTGATTAGATCTTCTATAATTTCCATGGTTGGGAAAGAGTTTTTTTTTCTTCCAGCTGGATAATGTTGAAAAGGTGTCAAGCAGGGCATCTTTTTTTTTTTAATTGTGGTACATTAAAACATTTACTTTGGCTTTGGGAAAGGAGAAAGGAGAAAGGAGAAAGGAGAAAGGAGAAAGGAGAAAGGAGAAAGGAGAAAGGAGAAAGGAGAAAGGA
>VZUI01055979.1:0-21958 GCA_013401135.1 Cettia cetti | reverse complement strand
ATCACTCAATCCATCACAGATACCTTTGCTTAAAATCCACAAATCTAAACAATTATCTCCCCAGATGCATATTTTTCCCATGGTTTAAAGGATAATTTACATATAAAGTTCATTTCCACTTTTCAGTGAGAGAAATTTAGCTTGAAATGGAAATCTTCTCAAACCCTCTTCCCATAAGTCCTTTTACTCTTTCTTTCCTTTGACTTCATGGTCTGTCTTCTTTACGTTCACCCAGTCTCTTTTCTTCTTACTCAAAGGGAAGACCAGAATTTTGAAAAAGTTTCATCTGTGTCAGGAAAGAGTTAAATCTGGCCCAGCTCTCTCTTGGTAGCCAGCACAAGGTTGTCAAGGTTGTGCAGATGGGGGAGGAACTTGCACCAGAGAGATTTGGAGCTCAGAGCAGCTCAGGCAATCAGGAATCTCAACAGCCAGGAACATAGATGGCTCCTGCCCACCCCTGGGTCTCATGGGGGCCCAGCTCAGAGCTACACACCAGAGGCTCCAGCCTCTCCTCTCCCTCACTGTAGCTGGGGGAAGCAGCAGAGTGTTTTACAGCTGCTGGAGACCCGATCCGGGCTGGGAAGGGGCATTTTCTCCTCCCCTCCCCAGGCCTGGGAGTCTGGCCCAGGCAGGGGCAGCCGGGCCTGGCCCCGGGAGTGGGGAGCTGGAGCCAGCTTACCCCTGCCAAGGCAGGGAGGAAAGAGGCTTCCCAAGAGCCTCCTGAATTTAAACTGTGTGTGACCCAGAGGTGTACACCTCTATTTTAATTGGCTAATTCAGTTGTCAATTTCAAAGTCAATCACTAATTGGTTTTTACCATCCGTGCTAAACTAGCACACTCCACATATTATGACTTGTGAAGAAACATTAATACTCACTTAAAAGATTTCCAATGAAAGAATTCAGTCCAAAGCCCTTAGTTTTTACGCATCAATATTCAGAATGACTAGAACCAGAGAAGTTTGCAGAGACAGAAAAAAGTGGTAATAGAGGTTCTCACATGCCTATAAAGTTTTTTGGTAGGAACAGGAGCATGTTTCCTGCAAATGCATATTGGTCATGAGTAGGGCATGCAAGTGGGCTCACTAGTTTGAGGATCTCTGCTGAATCAGAAACCATAAAAACAGTGCTACTGTAGGTGATGGGCATTTGTTCCTGAATCACTTGCCATCCTTTCAATTAATATATACATGTTGTTCACCAAATGGCTTGGATGAAAAGATTTTATTGTATCTTGTTAATAACTTATTCAAACATTTGTTGTTAATTGCTTCATGTTTGTGAAAAACAAGTTTCTTCCTTACTGTACTACAAAGTAATTGTGACTATTTACTTTTATGCTAGAGTACCAACTGCTGAAGAAACTTTTTTGCCTTTAACAAATTCTTACCAGGAACAACAATTTCTCAAACACTGCCATGAACAAAACTCCCTTTCCATAGATGCTAAGAAACAGTTAATAACTAGGGGCACTAAAAGCTTCACAAAATCCAAATGTTTGGAATTTAGATGAAGACTCATGAATACTGCCTTACTAAATGCCATGCCACATTTATGACTTCAGGGCAAAATATATGAGCACCAGACAATGCGAACATATTAATTAATGCTAATTACATCTCTGCAGTACAGATGGGTCCTATTCTCTTGACATGAGTATGTAATATGTTTGGCATAAATGTCAGTTAACATATTTATGCAGAAAAAAAATCTGTAGTTTGCAAATACATAATCCGCTGTCTTTTAATTGTGAAGACATTTTGTGCTACAGCTCGTACACGTTGACCTGCAATGTGAACGGTGCAGATCTTCACCATCGTATGAGCTCTCTTACAGTGGCTTCTTGAATCCTTAGACTTTTTGCTGTTCCTGCTGTGTGACTACTAGTACAGCATGGATGTACATGCAATATAGGCAAGGGTTCCATAGCCTACTTGGTGTCACATAACTGAGGATGGAGGGGAGGAAAGACTTTCTTCTTCAAAATCCACTCTGAAATCCACCCCTGGTACACATACTAAGAGTAACACAGCACTACTTCTATTGATCCCAGTGTATATTCCTATACTGTAGGCACAGCTCTTTGTGCCAACTCGTTGTACTTACTGGTGTGAGTAGAAGGTAGGATTTAGGTAGGGTTTTTGCCTCCATTCCTCTCCATCCCTCTGGAGTTCTGAGTATCACCATTACTAACCTCCAAAAAATATTCTGTTCATTCAGAATCAAAGAAATATAGAACCATAGAATACTGTAGTTTGGGTTGGAAGATCCTTTGAAGGTCATCTAGTCTAACACCCCATGCAGTAAGCCAGGGACATCTTCGGTTAGGTGAAGTCATTCAGAGCTCTGTCCAACCTGACCTTGAATGTTTCTAGGAATGAGGCCTCTACCACCTCTCTGGGCAACCTGTTCTAGTGCTTCATTGTATAAAATATCTGAATAAACCCTCTTTTAGTCTAAAACAATTTCTTCCTGTCCAATTGCTACAGGCCATACTTGGAAGTCTGTCCCCATTTTTCTTTTAAGCAACCTTTTAGTACTAAAAGGCTGCAATAAAACCTTCCTAGAATCTTCTGTCCAGGCAGAATACCTCCCATTCCCTTGGCCTTCCTTCATACAGGAGGTGTTCAGCCTATTTCCTGATGTCCTTCATTATAGCAGGTGTTCCATCCCTCTATTCAGTTTTATGGCCTCCTCTGGACTCAGTCCAGTAAGTCCACATTTTCCTGTGCTGGGGTCCCCAGAGCTGGATGCAGCACTGCAGGTGGGGCATCACCAGAGCAGAGGGATGGAATCACTTCCCTTGCCCTGCTGGTCACGCTGCTTTGGGTGCAGCAGCCCAGGACACAGTTGGCTTTCTGTGCTGCAAGTGCTCATTGCCAGGTCCTGTCTGGCCTTTCATCCATCAGCACCTCCAGGTTCCTCTCAGCAGGGCTGTTCTCAATCCCTCCACTCCCAGCTTGTATTGATACTGGGGCTTTCCCTGACCCACATGCAGGACCTCCACTCGCCCTTGTTCAATCTTGTAAGGTTCACATGGACTCACTTCTGGAGCTTGCCCAGGTCTCTCCGGATGACATCCCATCCTTTGGGAGTGTTAACTGCATCACTCAGCTAAATGTCATCTGTGCAGTGGATCAGGGCCTGCAGATTTTTGCAATAGATACAGTCATTTGAATGCAAAGACAGTATAGTTAAAAGGTACCCGAAAACGAATTTAAATAAAGGCCAAGCAAAACAAAGGCCATTTTTACAGTTTAGTGTTATATTTTCCAAGGTTTGGGATTAGGTGGCTATTTCCCATGTGACTGAGGGAACTGACTTTCATCATTCTTCCAAGTCCTGCCATAAGAGCATATTCTAATTGTCCAAACTAGTGCATACCAAAGGGAAACACCTTGATTGTGAGACAGGGGCAAGCAGTTCTTGTCCTTCATACACCACCTTCTTCCTGAGTTCCTTGCTAGGTCACTTCAAAGTTCTTGCATAGTCCTGGAATTTGTCTAAAGCTTTCCAGTAGGAAACACCACCTTCCAGCTCAGTGAAAGAAGAAACAGGCAAAACCTGATGGGATTAGGGATGTTCCTGCCTCTGTAATGATGGGGTAAATGCAGCGCTTCTTATTGTCTGAAGCTTTCCAGCTTATAACATCCAAGTTTTATTTTTCTATCACATTGGAAGTATTAACTGCTCAGGCTCAAATTCTCAAATATTGTTACATAAGACTGACTAATAAAAATCTTGTATTATCCGAGGAAGAAACCTTTTGTTACAGGTGTTTCCTCAACCGTTTGGTGTGGTGAGAAACAAAATCAGGATAATTATTGTTGTAACCTAATTCAGACCCATTCTGCAATGACTAATGAGATACTTAGAAAGTTATTACGTCTTGCCTGTCAGTCATCCTAGAGTTCTACAAGTATCATTGAACAACCACTCTTAGCATTCAGTTTAAGGAATCCCAAAGTTTGGTTATTCTTGCAGTAAATGGTAGAGAATAAGCAATCAGCAGTGGGAAACAGTGCAGGAAAGAGAAAGAAGGGAAAACTGGACTGGTCTGATGGGACAATCTTTGGAAATTACTTTTACTCTCTGTCTCTGTCACATAATTAAATATTATCCAAGGATTCTCTTATCTTACATGGTCATCAATTTTGCATTTGTTTTCTGAATATTGGACTTGAAGCACTGCAATTTCATTTGAGAGAGTGCCCATAGCAACCTCTGAAGTTAACAAATGCACTTAAAAATTAATGTAGTCAGTATTCTGCTGCTTACACTAAAAAATCACATCACGAGAGTCTCAAAATGACTAGTGAAAATTAGTAAGTACCTTTGACCTTAATGTCTACGTGTGTTTAATAGTTGGTAAAAGAAGGAGAGTAGTAATCTCTAATCTCCTTTGTGAAAATAAATGTTTGGGAAGAATACAACTGCTATATTGATGGTATTATGCAAGAAAGAAAATTATTAATTCAGAGCAGGAGTTGAATTGGGTACAATAAATAGGGCAAAAACTACACTGCACAAGGAAAAGAACACAGTTCATTGGAGCATTGGTTGTTAAAAGAGCTCAGTGTATTACAGGCATGAGCTTTGCAACTTCACTGTTCTGCTAATGCAGTTTTTATGTTTAATGTCTTCAGCTGTAGTCTGTAGTACTTCTAGCAGAATTAAGCTCAGGACTTTAGAGGATGATATTTAGAATCTAATTTTAAGAGTAGAATAATTTTAGGTAATAGAAATTATGGAAGATAATTTCATGACCTGTTTTACTGTATGGAAAAATGCTATTTTATGCTGTAAAACCAATTTCTGAAATACCTCTTATTGTCTATACATATTTTAGAGTTTTGTGATCTGTGCAGAAAACCAAAGGTACTCCTTTCTCTTAAAAATAATTTTCTGAAAATTTTCTTAGTTTCAACTACAGAGACTTGTAAGCGGAATTATGATAATAGGTGAGAAAAAGTTAAACAGTCACAAAGTAAAGGAGCATTTTTGTTTCTATTTGTTTCTCTTACTCTTTTAATCTTGTTATTTATTAATCCCCATTTACATATTTCCAATAACAAATACAGACTTCAGGGGAAGGTTTGATTCCTTTTTACATCCTCTGTATTCTACAGCAGAATCAGAGAACACCAGGACTGATATTTATGTTACTAGTCTGTCAAAACCACATAAAATTAAACAATAAAAAATGTAGTTAAGAACATTTCAGGACTAACAGGGAGGAAACACAATAAAAATATTTATTGCCTTTGAGAGTCAACGTGAAGCAGTGGCTTGGAGTAGATATGTACAGATACACTTTTCCTGGGCTTATGTGAAAAGAATCTCCCAAGAGGCCTGCTTGGGACAGCTCTTAAAGAAAATTGTATTTCAGTGATTACAGGTTTGGCTAGTGCAGCCAAGGAAGGAAGGGGTGCCATAAAACCATATGGGACATCTACAAGAATTCTAAATGAAAGCAATTTTTTTAAAAAAGAGGTGAAAACATTAGGGTTAAATAAACCCAGCTTCAGAGAATAGAAGAGAAAACAGTCAAAGACCTTGATCATAGCTGCCTGCAATAAGGGAAAAAATTACAAAAACTTTAAACCTCTTATGGCACAACAATATCACTGCCAATCACCAAAAGGCAGAAACAGCATATATAATCAAAGAACATTAAGCACGTCAAAGGATTATGTACATTGAGAGGGACTACTATAAAAGAAGTTCTTCTGATTCTTTAGTATGGAGATAGTATTCTTCAAGGTGGAATGATAAAGAATTTCAAGCTTGATGACTCATTTCTGATACTGATGAAGTTAGCCTGGATTAGTCTTAGTCTACTTGCTACCTCACAGCTATTTCACCCTCATTTGCTGCATCTGGGCTTATTCTAAGGAGAAGCACAAAGTGACACAAATCTCTGAACAATCCAATTGTAGTTTAATGGGCTAGTAGAGTATGTGTCTCCCTACCTTTGTCCCAAGTCAATCTGAAGTCTTTGTCCAATTATGAAGAAAAATATGTGACTTTAGAAACACTTTGGAATATAACAGGTAGAGAGCTGTTACCCATCTGATAGTTCTGCACAAAAATATAACCTTGTTGGTTAAAATGGCAGTTTGTAAAAATGACATGGCTCATTCAGGCCTTTACTCTGCAGGCAGGTCTGAATGAATGAAACTTGGTCTTTTGAATAATAGCCAAGATTGTAACATAAATGGATAATTTTTTTTTGTTTTGGTTCTCAGAGCTAGATTTTCAGAAAGAAGGGATAAATAGCTTTGAAAAACTCATTTCCTTTAAGGGCCTAGCACCCAAAGGAAATAGCTGATATTAAAGATTCTAGAAAGGTTATCTCAGGTTTTCTTCTGTGAAGGAAGGCAGGTGATGCATTTCCTCCTCAGATGAAATATGGGGCTTGCTTCTGCTGCTGGACTTTTGTACTCTTATATCTGCTGATACAAGTAATAGGAAGTAGATTTTCCTGGAGCCTCCTGTGTGCTCTGCTCTAGTGGTCCACAATCCAGAGAAAATTCTACCTGTTCCAATGTGCAGATGTGGGCATACAGAACATCCTGAATACTAGCTTGTGGGTTCTCAAGACCATCAGTTATTTCATTTGCATGCATGTATTTAGGTAAATGTGGACACAGGTTCTAGAGCTTTCTGAAAGAAGAAATCCAGTGCCTGTTCCGGACCTCCTTGCCTGCTCAGACACTGCCTGCACAGGCTGGCTCAGCCTCAGGCAGAGAAGAATGTGCCCCTGTGGAAAAACCTTGCCAAGGGAGCACAGGGTCTGCTGTGGTACAACCACAGGTGGCAGCTGCCAGTGTCAGGGATAAAAAAACACTTATAAATCTTTGTCATCTTGGCTACTTGCTCCTTGCCTCATCCTCAACTCTAACCTTAGAGTACAAATGCTGCCAACACATTGCACTAAATTTAAATCAAAAAGTCTTTCTCCCCCAAGCATGATTAAGTAAAATATTTGGGCAACTTGACCTGAGCTTTTTACCAAAAGCCTAAATATTTGCTGAGAGAATACAGTGAATCAGGGGATGGTATTGATCTTAGTATAACATGCTCAATTGTTACATATCATGCTTTTTAAAATAAATAAGTAAAACAAAATTTGAAATTGTTCTTATAAAAACAAGAACAAATTACCACTGGCTGTTTGAAAAATGAGCTAGGAGAATGTGACAAAACACAGGGAATAACACCAAACAGCAAGTGTCAAGCCAATGGAGAGGAATTTGACTGTGAAAAACAGTTGCCGAGCATGTAAATAAAATTATAGATGATTAGAGATGGAGTGAGAAAGAAAATAAATACACACAAAGACAGCATGAATAGCTGCATGCCAGCATGCAGTCAAAATAATATGAATTGATCACACATATTGCAGACAAGCCATTCCTCAAATGCCAGAAAAAAATAGGATTCTAATGAATGCAGAACACATATAGCCCACCTATTGCACACAAACTGTAAAGATATGGGTCTAACCAATGTCTTAGAACCCAAGGATGATAGAGATTCAACACATCCCTAGGTAATCTGCATCAGTATTTGGGATCTCCATATTAAAAAATCCTCTCTGTGGTCTAGCTCAAATCTTCTTTGCAACAGCTTTCTACATTTTATTCTTTATTCCTATGACTTAGTAAACAATTTTTCTTCCTTCTTTGATTCTACCTAATACATATTGAAAGGTTTCGGTACACATTAAAGGTCTACGATCCTCTTCGTTGGACTATTTTTATGCTTAGAGATGTTCTTTTTCTGGATATTTTTGCTTGAAATACAATGCCAAAACCTGGCCAGTTTTGCAGCGGGTGATTTACCAGAGTTGAACTGAAGAGAAATATTCCTTCAAATTCATGTCTTTACTTCACCATTTGATATTTTTCATTTTCTCTCTGACATTTTTGACACTTGCTCTGCTTGGCATATACTACAACCCCAAGAACCTTTTCTACAGAACTTCTGCATAAAATATCACAAGCATTTCATAAGAACCTGTGGCCTTTTGTGCTTATCAGAAAGGCAGTGCAACCCAGAATCATACTCAAAACTGAAACCGGAATGCAAAAACTGCTAAGAAAAGCATAACAGTGATCATACCTGTTATGTCTTCTCAGTCAAAGAGCTTCCTGGACTGAAGGCCATCATATTTTAGAGCTACAAATGGACTTTTCTGCATCCATTTATCCATCAGTCCATCACTTTTGGAACTCATTTGTCGTTTTAGTTTCCAAAGTATTCTGTGATGAGACCCACAATTTACTCATAATATATTAAGATTTTGCAATGTTTACATTGCTCCCTGATAATTTTCTTAAGGGCTTGATGGTTTTTGTGAGCTTAGAAATAATTAATAAACACTCCTTATTCATTTTATTCAAACCATTTACCATTTTATAGTTCTATATCATATCCCTCTCTGTCTTCTCCAAGCATGGAAAGTCTTGGCACTTTTTCTTATCCCTTGTACAGAAGCTGCTGCTCTTCTCAGTAACTGTCTCACTTTTATTTTTATTTATTTTTTAAAAATTCTCTAACACCCCTTTTCAAAACACTATACTAGATATGAAGTGTCCAAAAGGAGGACCAAGATGAGCTGACAGTGATAAATGGGATTTTCTGTTTTGTTCTCCCTATACCTAGTAATTTCTAACGTTCTCTTTATTGTTTTTTCCCTACTGCCAGTGGTTTCAGATCTCTATCTGAAAGATAATAGATATCACACTTTGAGACAGCTGTTATATATTTATAATTATGGTATTTTTACCTCATATGTGTGTTATTATACTTGTCATAATTTTATTTGATTGTTTTTACTGAACAGACCTTCAGTATTTTGAGATTTCTGTGGAGTTCTTTGCAGTTTTATGTTTGTCTAGCATGCATAATACTTCATCATCTGAAAATTTTATTCTTTCACAATTCCCTCCTTTTCCATATGGTTATGACTATTTTACACACCAAATATTCTAACTCAGGTTCTTAGGGGGATTTCCTCTCATAGTTTATTCTCATTGTAAAATCTGTTTATTTAACCTTATTATTATTATTATTTATATCTTATGTATAACATTGCAAGTTATTTCGACACCTTGGATATCTATGAAAAAATATTAAAGAGATGACGGGTATCTTATTTCCTTCAGAGATCTCTAATGGATGGTAAAGCATGACTCCCAAACAGAAGTTCTGCTGGTTGTCTGTCAGTACATTGCAGTTATCTATGTATCTACTTGTATAATATTTAATTAAATGGAAAGAAAACTGATTGAAAAAATAAATCAGATTTATGAGCCAACAGTATCCAGGATTTCTCCTGGAGTCTGTTTTAAGCTTGGTGTAAAATTTTATAATTGTCCAGACCACTGCCACTAAGAGGCTGATGCAAAAAACACAGGTTATATATTTCAATACTACTGCTCAGCAATTTCATGTTTGAATTTCTTTGCAACTCTGGGTTGATAACCATCTTGTCCTTGTCAGTTATGATGGTTAATTTAAGTGGTTTGTTCTAAACAATTTTTGTTAATATTTGAATTGAGACAGTTCCTCAAATTAATCACTCAAAGAGGGGCACTAAGAATTGATGTGACCTTCTCTTCAGTGAAAACTGATGCAAAGAATTAGTTTAGCTTTTTCTGATATTGTTTATGTTTGCTGAGTGCTGCTCATGATGGCAGATCTGTTACACTAATGGTCTGGTCAGCTGCTTCTTTTCAATGTGGTAAAGATGGCTGTGAACATTTATCTAGGGCTTCAAAAGAGTATTTTTTGACTTTTCTGTGATTATACTTTTAGCACCACAGAGATTCTTCATCTTGTTCTTCTCTCCCTCTTTTGGACATGACTACATTTTTTAAAAAGTTATTTCTGTATTTTAGTATCTTTGTAGTTGAATCACAGCAATGTTATTTTGGTTTTAAATGCTTTTAATGCTTTTGATGTCTTCTTAGTAGAGGGTATTTATTGACATTTGGTGGATAGCATTATATTTTGATAGTCTCCAATCCAATGTAAACTTTTTTAAACTTCTTCTTTCAAATTTTTCTTTCTAAAAATTAGAATGTTACTGTTGGAGAAGTCTTGTCTCATTTTCTCCATAGCCTTTATAATCTCAAGATGGGCTATTCACTCCTGATTGCTAGAAATCTTAACAGCATGACAGCAGATAATTGAGGATGGTCATTATTATAATTTTTGACCTCATTAATATCTTCATCAGTTTTTGGTAATTGGTCATATGATAGACTGCAGCACTAATACTGTTCTTCTTTTTTGGAATATAATTTACAGAGATTCATGTACACACATACTCTGTAGCACCCTTAACTAATTCTTCAGCATTCTTTTTTAATTACTAATGTCTGCATGCAACGTGTGCGGTGTCCATTCTTACCTGAGAGCAGAATTTTGTATTTCCAAACTTGAAATATGCCTAGTGTCAAGAGGATGGAGCCAGCTTCTTCTCAATGGTGACAAGCAATAGAACAGGCAATGGGTAGAAACTGATGCACAAGTTCCACCTGAACACAAAGAGCAACTTATCTACTGTGTGGGTGATTGACCACTGGAACAGACTGACCTCTCTTCTGAGAGAGGTTGTGGAGTCTCCTCACTGGATATATATTCAAGAAGACACAATCATGTGCCATTCTGGGATGAGCTGCTTGACCAGGGAGGTTGGACCATATGACCACCACTGTGGAACCTTCCAACATGACCCATACTGTGATTCTGTGGTTCTTTTTGTGGACTGCTCGTTGAATAAATCAAAATAATTTTCAATTCTCATGTTGACCTTTTGCATGCTTGCAGATCCTTCAGCTTAAAATTATCTAAAAATTGAACAAACACGCCCAGTTATGAATAAACATATTTAATGGTATTCAACCAGAACAGCGTTTTAAAATGCTTTTCTACTTTGATAGCAAACCATTGATAAATTCTCTTTGCATGTGTTTTTCTAATCACATTAGTTTGCCTATGAATGAGAATCCCACATAAGGAAACATCAAGAGCCTTCCTGAAATTCTGCTAGATTCTGTTTCTCGGTTTCTTGAGGCCTGTTACTCATTAAGAAGGAAATTAGGTGACCTGTTAAGATTAGTACTTGGCAGGCATAAGTTGGCTTTTACATATGTCCTTTATCTTCTAAATGTTTAATAATAGTGGGTTTTACTACTTGCTTCATTATCTGGGGGGACCAAAGGTAAACTGTCAGGCTTGTTAAATTCTTGTCTTTTTCCTCTTTTTAAAAATATAAATAGTGAGTTTACCCTATTCCAATGCTTATATCTTATAATACAGAATGAACTAACATCAATAATGAATTAACAGAATCCAGCTATTCTTTTGCTGTGCAATAGCCCAGGGCTACCACTATCCTCTATGGGCTGCAGCTTATTCCTTTGCACATAACAAACTGAGCTCACTAGCTGCCTAGGATGAAGTCTATGCTCCACAGTCTCAGTGACACTAAAAACTGTAAGACAAAAATATTTATCAGACTAGTGATAAGACCAAATTCACATGATTTTCAGAACCATTCTCTAGTATCTATACTGCTTAATAGTATATGATTACTAACTCTGCATTAGTTCAAGGAGAGATGTTATAAGCAAAGTAAGCGACAGAATTAATTCACCTGAGAGGCAGTTGGCATGGTGCTTGGACATTATTTTTTCAGTGGCCAATTAAATATCACATACTAAATTAGCTTGAAGGAAATAACAGAAAAGCTTGCCAAGCTGATGAATAAAAAATGATGATCTGCTCACCAATTTTTCTTTAACATATTAAAAATACAATTAGTAGAAGTTGTAGGATAAGAAGTTTTAACAAGAGTCATGATTGACAAAATATCCTGTGCCAAAATATCCTTTGCCAGCCTCAGTTCAGTTCAGTTTCATTAGCAAAAATTTCATTCATTCAAGTACTGTCAAAATGTGGATAAGAAACCCAGTAGGTCAGCGTCAGAGCAGATCTGTCCTGCTCATTACAGGGATTGATTCTCTGTTTGAGGTTTGATTCCTTGGGACTATTTGTCATTGCCACCCATATTCAACTTGAATGGAGGTTGCTGAAATATACTGCCACTGATATAACTGCTCTCTTTTATTGCTGAGTAGTATTTATGGCAATATACTGAATAATATACTGAATACTATTTATGTAATCACTTATCTTCTAATTCCTGATCTTTTAGTGCATATCTGTTTTATGCATTTGTGGATTTTGAACACTGAAATAGGGGCAGCCTTGTGTCACAATCTTGTCTGTCACATTTGCTGCACATTTTCTTTTACCCAGAATTGTGTTGTGCTTTGTATATCCCAATTTGTACCTTTAGTTAATTGTGTTGTGTATTTGACTTCCCATTTGTACCTTTAGGTTATTGTCATTGACTTTATTTTGATGCATGTGTCTTTTATTTTGGCTTTATAGTCTAAATTAGGCATGTCATGTTCTGCCATCCAAGAAGCAAATCTAATTTGCAGTGCAAATGTAAACTGCATTTAGCTTTAATGTAGTAGCAATCAACAGGCTGTCTATCTCATTTTGCTTTTCTACAGGTTTTGCCTCCCTTCCTAAGAAGCAAAATTTACTCTGTTGCACATTCTGTCAGTGCAAATCTTGCAATAAGCTTTGGAACCTTCTTGAAGATTTCAACTGATTTTGACAGTGCTCAAGGTCTCAGTGTTACAACATTCCCACAAACCGGGTAGAGCCAGGCAGCATGCAGAAACCAAATCAATCACCCACTGAGGGCAGAGCTGCACCACAATTCATTTACATGGATATTCTCTGCCTTAGACAGTGTAGGCTAGCTCATTAGCTGCTTATCAGCAGTTTCTCTAGGCTATGAATCTTCCACTTTTCTCTCAGGTCATTCTGTGACTTATCATTTGTAGTCCTTCATATGAAACAGTAATGTTAGGCTGATTGGGTTAATTGTACATTGCATTTCTACAAATACTTGTTCTTGGTTCTTTTTATGGTATTATTTCTCAAATTCAGCTTGCTGCTTTTTTTTTGCTGTTTGTTTGTTTTTGTTTTCATGGCTTTTTCTCAGACATCTTGAAGTATTTGTAGATGTTCCTTGATGTTGAGTAATATCTTGCAAATTTGCTGCTGGAATCGTATCTCAAAATGTGAAATGTTCCTATCCTATTGTGCTGCAATATAGGACTTGATTTACATACAGACACATATATAAAGAGCTTACAAAAATAGTTGCTTCCTGTTGAATAGAAATGTTCTTTTTTCTGGATTTTTCTGAGCACTTTTGCTCTGATTACACCCAGGACCTGGATGCTTATGCTTATGCTTCCTTGCTTTTACTAGAAAATCTAAGAAAATGGTCAGCAAACAGGAGATAATCTCTTTGCAAGTCATAGAACCCCAGAAAACCTAGCTTAATGAATTCTTGTTCTTTCTTGACTTCCTATTTCTTCCTCTCCTTTTCTGCTATGCTTCTTGCTGTCAGTCTTGCCTTCATTACTTTTAAACTACTGTACCTTACTGCATCCTCTCATTCTGAATCTTTCCTGTGCCTTCTTTCTCCCCTCTTCTCATGAATCTCTGTCATTCTCCCTTTCTTTGTCTAAGCCTCCTTCCAGATATATTTCTCTCACTCTCCTATTTCTCTCACCTCTCTCACTCTACTGCTTCCCATCTCTCCCCATGCTATATTCACACAACTGTGTGCAAACATACACCACATATGTACACACAGAGAAACAGAAGTCCTTGTCCACTTTTCTGCAGGACTTTCCCCTCATCAGAACATTTTGAGATAAGTTTAGGAACATGGTGCTTTATATTTTCCTTCGAAAGACTTAGAAATTCTTACATCTTCTCTTTATGCCCACCTCTTCTGTCTTCAAGTCTAGATCCTTTGCCACAACCTACATAAGAAAGAGACAGCTGGCAACACTTTAAATCTCACTAGATTCACAGTTAGGAATACGTTTTTAATATATTATTTGGTAGAGAACATGATCACCTTGTGAATCAGCACACTAGACCAGGTCTGCATTTGGCCTCAATTTGCTTATTCAGATGCAGTATCCTCCATTTCCTAGTGCACATCACAAAGCCTTAGAATACATATGCCTCAATTAAACGATTTCTGAAAGCATGAAGCTCATTTTGCTGCATATCTGTATGTGTTTTGTATTAATCAGATTAATCAACGATGAGAACATGAATTAAATTAACTTTATGTTCACTCTACAGGAAGAGTGTACAGGGAAAAAATCACTGGACTGGAAGAAAACAATGCGGTAAGAAGATGCAAATTCATTATATAATACTGTAAGCAAATCCTTCATTTTTCCTAATATATTTTACTAGATTAATTCTTTTGTTAAGTAAACTGTCTGACCTGTGAGCAGCATACTTTTTTTTTTTTCTTTTTATCCAGCCAGGCAGGTAAGCAAAAAGGCAAGAATATTTACACAGAATAATGCCTTTTTAAAGGAAAGGTATGCAAGACAAATTATTTTAAAGCAGCAAGTCATGCAGTACTTATTAGTAATCTATGAGGAGGAAAGAATACTTGAACTTCTTGGTTAGTTGAAGTTGAATTCCCAACAGCACAAGTGTCCAAATCCCACTTAAAACACCCAAACTATGTCATCAATTCAGTTAGACATTTTCTTCCCTGTCCCTTGCAGGTCAGGGTTACTGACCGTGCTGATCTGATGATGCAGAATGCATTCTTGGGGCGGTACAATAGTCACTTCTTGTCACCTTAGCTGTTGCCAGCTGCACAGACTTTTTCTCAAAGAGAGGATTTGCTCTGCATGTTCTCTAACTCTCCTGCCAGAACCCACTGTCAGAAGGTGAAGCACTGAAACGGGTAGGCTGGATTCCAGCCCCCAAGCAGCCTTGCTGATGACTGAACCACCAGCTCCATACTTTCCACAGGACTGCTGTAATCACAAAGCTAAATACTTTTTAGGTCAGAAAATTTTCCCTGCCTCTGTGTGAAGCTGTGTCACTGTGCAACCAGGAATCAAAGCTGAAGGGTGTAAAGGGGAAACAACAGAATAGTTTGAATCCATGATCAAATGATGACAAGGACCTCCAAGGGAGAAATGCAATGCAAATTGTTCCCCTTGCTAAACTTTATAGTCGTGCACCAGAAAGCACAGAAGGGAATTAGACCTCATGAGAAGTTTAATTAATTATGAGTTTTAATAACTTTGTAAATAAATGAATTGTGGGTAAGACAATGCACATAGCAGGGGTTTTTTATCCCAAAAGGGTAATGAAGCTTTATGTTAATTGGGGAACAGAGCATGAAGATGCAGCTGCTTGTTAGATTGGAATACACATTGATTAAGATTCAGAATTATTCTAGCCCAGGGATTTTCTGTAAGATGCTGTCAAGGCTAAGGTATAAGAATAATGTAAACATTGCAATTATGCAAATGTGGATTTGATGCAAATATAACTGAATTTAATTTTAAGATGTCACCAAGAACATGAGGCATGTAAGTATCCACAGTTTAAATACTGTAAGCAAGTTGCATTGGATTATAAAATCATATCATGATAACCAGCTCACATAATTTCATTTGTAGTACATAAAAAACTTTTAATGTACTTTTTTGAGGTGACTGATACAGGAAAAAGCAACAGAGAATTGTCTGAGTGATCTCATCTTTATCTGAAAGTTAACATATCTGTGCTCTAAAAACTACTTTATTAATTTCCCATTAATGCATCTTTGGATATAAATAAATAAACAAACAGCATTGGGAACTGCAACCAGAACTCAGTATTGTTTTTTCCCTTCCTCAAGTTAAGCTCACTCTCAGAATCAGGTTGTCATTGTTAATTTTACTACATTCCCCCAGCTCTTGAATTTCTGATTTATCTGTGACTTGTTCTTAAAAGGGGTCTCCAACTTGTAGTTTAAGTTTTTGAAATCAAGGTGTTCTACTTCCTTGGCAAGTGTTCTACCCATTTGGCCATCATGGTCAGAGACTCTAATAGAGGAGTCTTAATATGCCCAAATAATAGAATCACAGAATCATAGAATATGCTGAGTTGGAAGGGACCCACAGGTCGAGTGTGTCTAAATCCTGTCTCTGCATAGGACACCCTAAGAATCACACCATCTGCCTGAGAGTGTTGGCCAAACACTTCTTGAACTCTGTCAGTCTTGGTGTTGTGACCACTTCCCTAGGGAGCCTGTTCCAGTGGCCAACCACCATCTCGGTGCAAATCTTCCCTGATATCCAACATAAATCTCCTCCAATTCAGCTTCATGCCATTCTCTCAAGTCCTGTTCACTATTAACAAGAGTGAAGAGTTCAGTGTCTGTCCCTCCACTTCCCCTTGTGAGGTTGTTGAAGCCCAGAATGAGGACTCCCCTCAATCTCCTCCAGGCTGAACAGACCAAGAGATCTCAGCAGTGCCTCAGCTGGCTTTCCTCTCAGAACCGTCAGCATCCTTGTGGCTCCACTTTGGATGCTCTCTCGTAACTCAGCATCTTTTTTAAAATGTGGTGCCCAAGACTGCCTCCAGCACTGGAGATGAGGCTGACCCAGAGCAGAGCAGAGTGGGACAATCCCCTCCCTTGCCTGGCTGGCCATACCTGATGCACCCCAGGACACAGGTGGTCCTCCTGGCAGCCAGGGCACTGCTGACCTATCCAACTTGCATCCACCAGGACTCCCAGGTCCCCTTCTGTGGTGCCGCTCTCCAGCCTCCTGTTCCCCAGCCCATGCACACAACCAGAACTGCCCTGTCTCAGCTGCAGATTCTGGCACTTGGGCTTGTTAAACTTCATACAGTTGGTGACTGTCCATCTCTCTAGTTTGTTGAGGTCTCTCTGCAGGGTCTCTCTGCCCTTGAAGGAGTCTCAATTTCTCTCAGGCTTCTAAGTCTAAAATTTGTTTAATATGGAGTTTCTGAATATACAGTTTTCATGAGATGCTTTCAGCAAGAACATTATGTGAAGCCACATCAAATCAGTAAATATACTAAGAGTGATATATTAAGGAATGCTGTAATATCTGTACTTGCAGAGAAACACTTTATGAATACGATTTGTGATACTTCTTGATTAGCACATATTACACGTGACATCCTTCAGGGTTAATGTAACTTTACCTTCACCTCTGCAAAAATGAACTCCGTTCAGTGCAGCATCACAGCATTAATTCACTCCAACTTACAATTATTTTCTCCTGGGAAAAATGACTGTGAAGCCAGGTGCTTCATCCAAAATGCATCCCAAACACAGAAAAAATGTTAGTGGTCATAGCGTATGAGGAAAAGTTTAGAAATGAAATCTTACAGCTCTTAGATGTATAAACAGATGGCAAGGCATCTCAGCAGGTGTTACTACCAGCCCTTTGGCAAGACAAAGCCTCTCAGTGGATACTAAACCTACTATCACAACTGTTTGAGATAACGCTTCAATATCCTCTACCAAAAATATACCTCCCTTGCTAGAATACTTCATATATTTTGGAAGCACAGTGCAGTAACTAAGAGGAATTGTTCTGAATTTTGAATTTTACAAAGCCATACTCACAACTGAGAAACAATTAAAAAATAATTTGATCATCAAGTTGTAACAGAAGCCTTAGTTCAAAACTTCTCACCAGCTCCCCATCATCTAGAAGACAATGAACAAATAAAGATTCTGCTTCAAACTCTGCTGGTTATGTGGAGAACATTAGCCAGAGAATGAAAACTAAACTCAAACCCCTCCCCTTATATTTTATGCCTAAAATTTACATGAAATAGATCAAAAGTATTTTCATCCTAATCTTTGTTATATGCAAAGTACATTTTACACTGTATCTGGTTTCACTGTGAATTTCCACGTTCCCTGGATACAAGCTAATTATGGATTGTATGAAGAATTATGCATTGTTCTAAAAATCTTTTTCATTTTCATTGAATCTTATCTATATAAGACAAAAAGAAAGTTATTATAAATTTCAATAATTGTTCATATTTTACAGAGGAATATTCTATTTTTCAAAGTCAGGCAACAGCATACGCTTGTTCTTTTTTTACACAATGAAACTCAAATTGGATCCAAGTTCCAGTTTAACCTCTTGGATGAACAATTGCAGCAGTGTGTTGTGAAGTGAGCTTTACTGGAATCTTTGCTATCCTGATCCAAATTTCTCTTATTCAATGACCAGGTACTGGCTGAAAGGTACACTCTACAAGCACCCTCCTGAAGGCACCTTTTGCTAGGTCAGGTGGAACTACCTGATCTGTGCTGGCAGCATTTATCAGTCCCAGAGACTCTTTGCATTTGACTGGTTGACTGGAAAAAATTGGGTGTGGTTGTTTGCCCATGTTACTAATTAGTTACATTGTAAACTACATGAGGAGTTAAACAGCAATATACAGATTAGGGTCTGCCACCCAGAACAGGTTACAAGGTCAGCTAAATTACTGAGAATTACACACGCATGCAACAGTGCCCATTTAAGGTCTTCCTTAAGTGTGGAACAAAAAGCTGAATGAAAATGCTTTTAAGATAGAATATCAGTTGCTGTTTAGCTGTCTTCCAAAAATATCCATTTCCACCTCCCAAAAAATACAGCACTAGAGAACTTGACTTTATTTGGCATTTCTAAAATTGGAGAGGGGGAAGGATGAAAGGCACATTTTGTATAATCCACATCATGGTCTTTTATGATGAAAGGAGTGGCTGAAAACAGGGAGCGTCAGATTTACTGGAGGACAGGGTTGCTCTGTGAGGACACCTTGAATAAGCTGGAAAAAGGACAGGACAAAGCCTTGGACCCAGGGCAAAAACCCCCCAGCAATGGTATAGGCTGAGGACTGACTAATGAGATAGCAGCTCTGCAAAAAGAACCCTTGGGTCACAGTTAAGAAGTGAAATGAGAGTCAACGCTGCAACTTTGGGCTAATTAAGACTAACATCTATACCGAGCCACATCAACATCAAAGCGGGCGAAGGGAGACGATTATTCTCTACTTGCCATTTGAGAGGCCACATCTGCAACACTGTGTCCAGTTTGCTCTCCTAAGTGTTCAGGGAATACTTAGAAGATTAAAAGTATCCAGAAGAAGTTAATAAACATGGTTCCAGGGGTTGGAGCATGCAACAGAGGGAGATTCTTTATCTTGAAGAGAACATTGTAAGGATTTAATCCCAATGCTTCACAGAATGAGGGGTTAATAGGAAGGTGGAACTTCTCACTGTTTTGGAGATGAATAGGAAAAGGACAAGAAAGAGTGGCCATTGACATTGTCAGGATGTCAGCTGTCCTCCAAATCTGCACTATCCCTTCCCTCCTTAACTGGACAGGGAAGGGAAAGATAAAATGCTATCTCATGAGTTGAGATAAGGATGGGGAGAGATCTGTCACTGTCATAGGCAAACAGACCCAGCTGGGAGAAATCAATTGAACACAATCAAAATTAGAGTAGGATAATAAAAGTAAAATGAATTTCAAAAACACATCTTCCCCACTTCTCCCTTCTTCCAGGGATTAACTTTATTCCCAAAGTTATACCTCCTCCCCAGCAGTGGTGCATGGGGACAGGTGATTATTGTTATGGTCAGTTCATCACATTATTTCTGCTTCTGCTTCCTTCTCAGGGAGAGGAGTCCTTCCCATAGCTGAAGTTCTTCATGAACTGCTTCAGCATGGGTCCTTTTTTTTTAAGAGGGGAAATCTTTTAGAAACAAACTGTTTCAGCATGGATCCCCTCTGGAATCACAAGTCCTGCCAGCAAACCTGCTGTAGTGGGCTCCTTTCTCCATAGGTCCTGCCAAGAACCTGCTCCAGGGTGAGCTTTCCACAGGGTCACAGCCTCCTTTGGTCATCCAGCTGCTCTGGTGTTGGGTCCTCCAGGGGCTGCAGGTGGATCTCTGCTTCCCCCTGGCCCTCCATGGGCTGCAGGGGCACAGCTGCCTCACCACGGCCTCACCATGGGCTGCAGGGCAATCTCAGCTCCGGTGCCTGGAGCACCTCCTGCCCCTCCCTCTTTGCTGACCTTGGAGTCTGCATGGCAATTTCTCTCAAATATTCTCACTCCTCTCTTCTCTGGCCACAATTACTTCTGTGAAGTAACTTTTTTTTCTTAAACATGTTTTCACAAAAGTTTTACTACCATCATTGACTGACTCAACCTTGACCAGCGGTGGGTTGATCTTGGAGCTGGCTAGCATTAGCTCTGCAACATGAGGGAAGCTTCCAGAAGCTTCTCAGACAAGCCACTCTTATAGGCCAGTCACTACCAAAATCTTGCCACGCAAGCACAATATAGGCCATAAGCAGCAAAAAGAGAAACTTTAGTCAGATTACAAGGAGGGAAAAAATCCTGTTGGGGGTGGCTAAACACAGAAACCCAAATACAACCAAGAGATTCTAAATTTCCATTGCTAGTTTATGACTTGCTGGTTGATTTTTCCTTTCTTACTTTTTGATCACTGAGTAAAGTTCTATTGATGACAAGGCTATCAATGCTGCAAAGTTAAACTTCTATTTCAATATTTGTAGCGCAATACCAACAGTGAGAATGTGAGATCATCTTTGAGCTTGATTCTCACATCTCCTGGAAGGTGGGGAATGTTAATTCTCTAAGTTCAATACTTCTCAGGCAAGTACAACAGTCGGTAGGCTGTTGTGCAGAACTAGAGCTGACAGCTGTGTTCCCTGCACTTTGTTACCCATGAGCTTTACAGTTTTACCCAAGTGCTCTCTACATGTGCTGAATGCAGCTGCATGGCTGGCAGAGATTATGCCTCTTCCACTGTGTGTCTAAAACACAGCAGAGCTCAGGATGTAGCTAAACCCAAGGTGAGAGCACCCCTGGACATACACAATGGCCCGTGTTTTGTTGTCTGACACAAAGGTTTCAATTGACTTCTGCTGTACTTCAGAGTTAAGATGCTATTTGGCACTCAGCTGAACTGTTCTCTGACACTTAAGAGGCTTCCAGTTTGTTAACCAAAATCCAAATGCAGCTTATGGAGTTTGAGTTTGGTCTCATGTTGCTTTGGGAAAAGAAGACTTATTGATTAAACCAATGTTTGTACTTAAACAGAAAACATTATTGTGCACAAGTTGATGGCCACAGATGGTAAGCTCTCTCCACGTCTGATTTCAGGAAGTGTGAGACATCTTGCTCTCACACAGACTGCAACGTGACTTGGAACTTTGTCTGAAACCATCAGTGCTATCTCCATTAAGTGATTACAGCCATTACAAGCCATTACAACCCAGAGCTTGACAGATTGTTTCTGTGTTAGTACCATCACTTAGCATTTTTCTTGTAACGATGTGCTTATTCCTGACATTACCTTACAGATTTTTCTTCAACGTCGGAAGTTTTTCCTTAAATGTGTGAAGACTTAGTCTTATCCTTCCCTTTCGCAAAAGTATTACCTTTTCAACAACCCGAGGTGCCTTCAGAAGAGCACTAACAGAGCAGGACCCTGTGGAAACGTATCTGGAGCCACCGGTTGCCCTGCCACTCCACTGCACCGACGTCCTGTGGCCAGTATTTGCCATAGAGATCACACAATTCTCTTTCAGAACACGAGTTTTTCCTCCAGGTGTTCAAAACATTAATCTATTGTTTTCCTTGGTGGGTCTATTAGAACAACTGGTGGTTTGGTTCATATTTTTTTACACTCTAATGGCACAGACCAGGCTGAAAGGGGGCAGAAATGCCAGCTCCAGGGATGCTGGCTGCTCCTACTTGTGTCCGGGCACCGGCGCCCTCAGGGCAGCGCTGCGCATCCCGGGCGCGCGCGGCGGTCAGCGCGGGCCTTTCTCCCCGCCGGGACAAAGACGACGCCGGTTCCCGCCCGGCGGGTCAATCCTGCGGCAGCCGCCGCGCCCCAGCCCGCCCGGGGTCCTCCCGTGCCCCGCCACAGCCTCGCGGGCCGGGCCGCCCCGGCCGCCCCCGC